>JAQBSW010001337.1:0-138031 GCA_029291075.1 Eudiplozoon nipponicum | reverse complement strand
CACGAACATTAACTGTTTGCAGCTTTCGCCACATATACATATATAGGCAATACAATTTAAACAATAATTGATTGCGCGGGTGGTGGTAACAATTCTTTAAATCAAGTTTGCGAGCTTGAAGTAAACACCAACCCCATTGTATTTAACCAGTCTACGAACAACATAACAAAACTACCGCTAGCTGCAACGCACTGACGCGTTTCGACCTTCCATGATCATCATCAGAGTACGACGGCAAACTGACTATCGAGGATCAAACCGCATTGAATATATATGGAAATCAATTTTAGATATGCGGCTCTCACCTCTAGCAGTCTCGCATACATTGAACTTGACTGGAAATGTTGGCTGCACAATTTCTATGCATTCACGAACATTAACTGTTTGCAGCTTTCGCCACATATACATATATAGGCAATACAATTTAAGCAATAGCTGATTGCACGGGTGGTGGTAACAATTCTTTAAATCAAGTTTGCGAGCTTGATGTTAACACCAATCCCATTGTATTTAACAAGTCGTCGAACAACATAAGAAAACTACCGCCAGCTGCAATGCACTGACGCGTTTCGACCTTCCATGATCATCATCAGAGTACGACGGCAAACTGACTATCAAGGATCAAACCGCATTGAATATATAGGGAAATAAAATTTAGATATGCGGCTCTCGCCTCTCTAAATTTGATTGGTTAAATAAAATGGGATTGGTGTTTACTTCAAGCTCGCAAACTTGATTTAAATAATTGTTACCACCACCGGCGCAATCAATTATTGTGTAAATTGTATTGCCTATATATGTATATGTGGCGAAAGCTGCAAACAGTAAATGTTCGTGACTGCATAGAAATTGTGCAGTCGACATTTCCAGTCAAGTTCAATGTATGCAAGACTGCTAGAGGTGAGAGTCGCATATCTAAATTTGATTTCCATCTATATTCAATGCGGTTTAATCCTCGATAGTCAGTTTGCCGTCGTACTCTGATGATGATCATGGAAGGTCGAAACGCGTCAGTGCGTTGCAGCTGGCGGTAGTTTTGTTATGTTGTTCGACGACTGGTTAAATACAATGGGATTGGTGTTTACTTCAAGCTCGCAAACTTGATTTAAAGAATTGTTACCACCACCCGCGCAATCAATTATTGTTTAAATTGTATTGCCTATATATGTATATGTGGCGAAAGCTGCAAACAGTTAATGTTCGTGACTGCATAGAAATTGTGCAGCCGACATTTCCAGTCAAGTTCAATGTATGCGAGACTGCTAGAGGTGAGAGCCGCATATCTAAATTTGATTTCCATATATATTCAATGCGGTTTGATCCTCGATAGTCAGTTTGCCTTCGTACTCTGATGATGATCATGAGTACGACGGTCGAAACTGACGTCAGCGCGGATCAACCCGATCTTTACCTTGATTAAAGTAATAGGATTGAATTGTTTGTAGAGTCTGGTAAAGATGACTGCTAATTATTGCAGATTGCCATAGATTGAGCCGCATGAAGGATGAAGGGGATTCGGCATGAAGAAAAATGTATATTCCTTGTCGCTCAAGCTTTTATTACTTACCGATTACTCATTAGAAGGGACCGGCGCTACGCTCTAAATCCACTACACATTTGTGGTCAATTAATCTTGGGCAAACTAACCTTTTTTGTTGGCAAGTAACAACCACCAAATCTGCCTTCGAAACCGATTGTCAAACAGAAGTTGATTGAAAAGTTTTGGGATTAAACGTTTAACAACCGATGGCCATTGCCTCAAGACAGCCGACAGTGCTTCTCTTATTTCGTGGACTGCTAAATCTGTGCGATTGCAGCTGACGACTCTGGCCTGACACTGAGCAGTGCCTTTATGCAGAGCAGAACAGCTAGAGTGTTCACCTACTTCATGATCTCGGCTCATCCTGTTTTCCGATAACAGCTCTAATTGTTTTTCCAGTTCATACGCCGCTTTCGCCTTTACTCGGTGATATGTTGTGCCTTTAAAGTAAAATTGAGTAAAGACTTCAAATTAATCGTCTCTAAATAATTATGCAAGACTATCATTTTACAATAAAGTGGTTAAAAATGTGTTTTAAAAATTTAGACAGTAATTAGATATATATACTGACATTTTGTTCATAATCATCATCATCATCATCATCATCACCATCATCATCATCATCATCATCATCATCATCATCATCATCATCATCATCATCATCATGTCCAGCCATACAAAAGTCAAAAGTGACTAATGTTTCATTGCCATATAACCATAAGGAGTGAAAAATGTATATAAGTGAATTTAGACAAATTATTAGTGAGATTTACGAGAGAGAGAGAGAGAAGGAATACCTTGCTACTATAAGTAAATTTATCAGATTTTTTATTAATTAGACAGCTAGAAACTGTGTCACCATTATAATTGTGGCAATGGCCACCTTTAAGACAAATAATGAACAAAAAGTCTTATCTAGGGCAGACAGTATTTCAACAGAAATTCCTCGCAGAAGCGTCCGTATAAGAATGAAGCAGTCAGCCCAATGAGAAAAGCAGACTTAGAGCTGAAGTGAACATAAATTAATTAATGTGTAAATTTGTTTTATTAAATCGATGCTCGTTGTGCGAGAAAAATTCTATATATAATTGAGTAAAAATAAAGCATTTGTCGTACATTTAAAATGGCTTCTGATGGGTTGGAAACGTTGATTCAGGCATTGACTTCTCAAATGAATAATTTAACTGCAGAATTAGGCACAATTAAGGCTCGTCTAGACGATACGCTAATAATAAATACCGAAGACATCCAAGTACGTGGACCATCCAACATAGGTGGACACAACAATGGCGACCACGCCGAAGAGGAATCAGGAGGAAATATGCCGGCGTTTTCAGCCGAATCAACGAATTATTTCAGACCGTCATCAGAGTTTAAGCCGATGTTGGCACCACTAGATGTGGAAAGGCCACAGTTGTGGTTCGAAAAATTTGAAGCATCAGTTCGAGCCCAAGAATTTACATTGGAAGCACCTATTGTGCGTGTAGCTGTGCAGGAATTAGTGGACCGGACAGTAGCAGTCCAATTGGAATTGCCGGTTGACCTCACGTATGAAGAATACAAAAGACGCGTGTTGGATCATTTCCGGGCTAGGCCTCAGGAAGTGTTCTTAGAATTATACAGCCTGAAGCCATTAATGGGTGAGATGCCCATGGATACCATGGCACGTATCAAGCGGTGGTTCTCGAAGCTTACCGAGTCTTTACCCGGCTTGCAACCACATGAGGCCATCATGTTCATGCTGCTGGATCCTACCAGATACGGTGAAATATCCAGCGCCCAGGGAGGCCTTGAAGAGAGACTTCAGGCTCTTCAAAGTTCGGCCATAATGACAAACAAAGTGGCAGCTGCATCTCCACGCATGGGTCCAGTTACGACATCTGACAGGAGCGACATACCGTATTGGAATTCTTCGCGGCATAATAAGCAGTTCCGCGACAGAAGGCAACAGCCAGTGGCCTGGAAGCAAAGTCAGTATATAAGGACTCCAGCTTCGACGAATACGACGTATAAGCGTCAGCAAAACCCATGTACTGCTCCTCGAGAACGGCCAGTGCAGTGGGGTAACAGGGTGCACAATCTCACAAATAAAGGTGGGAGAGAGCAGGGCACGAATATTAATCCTTTGGTGCCTCCGATGGGTAGATCGAATGAAGACCAGCAGATCAAACAAAAAAGTGGTCCGAACCAGATGGCCTTTGAAGAAAAGGAAGTGTGGGAAACATTGCCAAATGTAAGAATTTTCATTAAAGTTAAATTTTTAGAACTCTTCAACGGACAGCCAGTAATAATGCAATTGGATACTGGAGCTGATGTGTCGGTACTACCATTGACTTGGCCATTGAACAATGTAAAACCTACGAAAGCAAGTTTATGTCAGTTAGTTTAAGAATAAATTGTCTCATGATTAAAACCCTTAGGTTTAACTTAATGTTCAATGTGAATTTTTCAAATTATAGTACAAAGTACTATTTAATAAAATTGTTACCACAGATGCAATATTTAAATCACAAAATATAAATAATAAACAAGGACGCCACTTTATACCATTTCTGTTCATTAAAGCATCAGAATATTCTTTCTCACCACTAGTAATACTCCACAGATGTGTATTATGATTACGCACTTAGTAACAATTTGGTTAAAATATAACCGGAAGGATACACCAAAGTCAGTATGAACGGAAGATTAAATCTCATGTGTACATTCGTTCGTCTTTACTAGCGACTCATCAGTAGAGACCAGTTTGACGCCTTGTATCCACTATATATTTTTGTGAGCAATTTTATACAATTAGACGATATAATCTCCTATACGAATGAGGAAACCTGCGGTATAGGAGCTAAATTCATATAAAGTCTCCGACAATGCGATTTCAAAGCCAACACTATATATATATATATATATATATATATATATATATATATATATATATATATATATATATATATATATATACCGAGTATGTTAAATGTATCAACAATTTAGCTGTTGAGTTGATACCTGATAACAACACTATGGTTGCTGAGTCGGTGAATGGTACCTCTTAGGTGTTGCGCACCTAATTTGATACAAGGTGCGCAACACCTAATGCACAAATGCACATATATTAGTTCTTCGCAAAAAATAGTATTTAAATTTTATATATTTAATTGAGTAATGTCATTATTAATTCTAATGTATGTATTTGCTGGAGTAACAGGTGTTCACAAGTAGTTGTAATTCTCAATTATGGTAAGCTTTGGCCTACTTTGGAATCCACTGAGTCGGTACCATGTACCTACTCGGCAACCACAGTTTTGGGATCTGGTACCGACCCAACAACCATAGTGGTGCTACTCTTTACAGGCGCGGTATATATATTATATATAGTGAGTTGGCAATGAAGTCGCATTGTCGAGGACTTTATATGAAGTTAGCTCTACTACTGCAGGTTTATACATTCGTATAGGCGATTGTACAATCCAATTTTCCTTCCTAGTTCTTGACTAAACTTAAGCCCGAGAAAATGAAACTAAAGACGTAGCGGAATTACATTTCTCTTTGTTCTTCTTCAAACTATTTTCTCTCTTATTCTTGCTTCATTTTCATATTGACTGTATAATACACTAAAGCATTGCATTCCTTAAATTACTTCACTTCTCACAGCAGTTCATCTCGCTTGTATAAAAACGTAAAGTATATCCCTCATAGGAAGGGACCCACTTGAAATCCTTGTACTGTTTTCGATTCATTCTACAAATGAATTTCACTGGCAAAATCTATTTTGGCATCATAGTATCATGAAAACCTGCTCTCTTGATTTATAAATATTGTGTACCGGTTGTCTTCTATTGGTGTATTAAAGGCACGCTTTGGTGTTGACTTAAATGAGGTAAAGTATATTCTGTAAGCATTCGGAAGTGATTATCACTGACATTTGCTGTTGTTTACTCACTTATTCATTGCATGTCTTCGTCAGTTAATTTTCATTCTTCAATTCGTGTATGTTCCTAGATTGCGTAAGCTTTCGGACTGAGTTTATGAAATTGTATTTCTAAACCTGACATAAATTTCTCCAGATGGTATTTTATACATTATCTGTGACGTGATACATTTCCCGTTTGCCTTATTTACTTATTTGTAATTTTGAATTTGATTAAATTTGGGGTGTCGTGCTTATTTTATCAAGAAACCTTTTAATGAACATTTTCTGGTGTATTTTAATTCAATTATTGCAGGAATATTCGAGAATTAATTAATTTGCAAATTTTTAGATTGTCTTCTCGTGATTCAGAATTTCACCTTACGTCTTTTTCTTTTTTTCTTTATAATGCAAAACAGTTCGTGTTTAGTGTTTAAGATAAGTGGGTCGTATTTCGTTTGCACAATTCTTTCGGGTTTTATTGTGATACTATTGCTGGCTTTGAAATAAATTTTCCCATCGACCATTATATTTTTTATGGAATAAACATTAAGAAAAGAATTTAATGAACCTACACAATAATCTTCAAAAGAACATACAATGAAATAAACACATTTATTAAATCAATAGATAGTGTTTCACTATAGGATAATCATTATTGTTTTCTAATCTGACGTTCTTCTTCCGTTAATTTAGCTGATGTTCTTAATCACTTATCTTGCTCTAGTTCTCATGGATAAAAATGCAGTCTTTTCTTACTGCATATTTCTAAGGCCTTTTGATTATCATCGTTCTCTGCAATTTAATCTGCTTTATTTAATAGTGGCATTTGTGCAAATGTTCTTCTCAGAAGCTGATCCATGGCTGTAAGGATTGACGATGGTCTTATAATATTGGCCTCTCTCTGTTCTGGAGTTTCACGGAGCTTAGTATTTGGTTCTGTGCTTCCTCTCTTAGAACTTGCATAGATTATGAATTCAGATAAACAAATGAAGCTGTTAAAATATATCATATACAACCCATTTTTTTTGCTGCCATATCACCGTATCAAGATTGATTTTGAACTCAAGCCGTATAAAACACGCTTAGTGGAGCATGATTTCGATTCTAACCTACTTTCACCAAGACAAACCTTTTCATTGGCATTGAAATGATAGACTCAGTCAAAAACTTAGACATCATAATTTCTAAATCTCCCGATTTTTCTCTACAAATACGAAGTCACTGTAGAACTCGACAAATCGGCCTGTTTATTTACTTTAAGATGCAACCATATTTTAAAACTTATTTTATTAAACGTTTGTCTTACTCCCCATTTGCTGTACCAGTACATTTTATTATTTTATCACTTTGGCTTCTTCTTTTATCCTAGTAAAGAACGTATCTTGAAGTCTAAAGCGCGTCTACCCTCGTAGTCAAAACTAACAAGAGCGGCTTCATTTTGATAATATCCTATATTTATGGTTCAGCCGCCACATAAAATTGGCTTACTTTGCCCACATTTTTAAGTTTGTTCTCTCTAACGATTTTTTCAATCCATTTTTACCCATATATCACAATTAAATTTAACGTCCTTCCTTGCCTAATTAATCAGTCTCAAAAGTGTTCATCCGACGACAGCAAATCCTGCATTGATACTCGGACTATTCACGAGCCTTAATCTAGTCGATCCTTACCTAGTCAAATGACATCTCTTTCTCCTCAGGAATAACTTTCACGAAGTTGGTGAAAGCGCTCCTCTTTCACAACTCTTATCAGCCTTATTGATAAATATTTTGCTAGTCACAATTTCATTCAACTTTATATATCTTACTTTTGATTTGTACCTTATCATTTCAGTTTTTGGGCCAGTTGGCATTTGTTGTCGAATATATTTATTGTTATTATTTTTTTAAATTATTATTTGCCCAACATTTTTGCTAAAATGACAACAAGTAATTTCAAGGCACTACTTGCGGAGACAAGTTTCCATCTCACCATGTGTTATAGAAGACAGTTTAATTTCCCAATAGATTACACTGCCTGGAAGCGTAGTTTTTACCTTTTGAATTCGTAATTTATTATGCCGTTCACATTAATATCTCTGGCCACATTACCGGCATTTCCGGAAGTAAAATTTTTACACAATATGTTCTAGCCCAGATTCACCACTAATGAATGTTTAACATCAAAAGTAGTACGCCAAACGCTTTTTTGTAAATAACAATCGTATCGTTAGTTCTAATTGTCATACAACGGGTTTTATTCTATTTCAGCTTCTTTATCAGATGTTCATTAAGTTGTAAAGATGCGTATTATTTTACAATTCCACGCCAGTGATATTTATTTCACTCACTAGCTTCCCTACTCTCAAAAGTTGTCTTTAATTCCTTTAAAGTCAATCAGAATCCAGATACGCTTCAAAAATAATATTATAGACTATTTTATCCAATTCTCATCTAATTTTACACAAACCCACGAAGCCCAGATCTAGCTTTGTCGGGAGTACTTTTCTTAAATAGTCCTTAACTGTCCTTCTGTTATTATTAACAACAAGCAAATGCCATTCACCGTCACATACACCCTTAAATATTACTACGTTTGAATTTATTTTGATCATTCAAATTGTGGGGTTAGATGGCCAAATTTTCACATTTTTTTTCTACTAGCGTTAAAGCACAGCGGATAAAGCGTTGAGGATTCTCGTGGTCTAGGAACAAAGATGACTTTCTCAAAGATGTCTTTGATATTGGTAGATTGAATTGGGAACATACAGTTGCGCGTGATTTATGAGTGATTATGATGGGCGAAATTTAAAAATAAAGGCAAGTTAATGAGTTATTAAAAATGCAATAGCTCTTAAGTCGCGACTGAACCATAAGAGTAAGAGATTGGAAAGGAGAAGACGATCAAAGTACTTCTGACCATGAGAGAAAAACGCGTGATTAGCCGAAAAGTGATTTGCTGCAGGGCAAATGAAAAAACCACTGTTAATAGGTACAACAATATCGTGACAAAACTTATGAACGGCATGACGAAAGCTTTAAATAAATTAAATATCAAGACCAGTCTTCTGGTCTTAAAGAACACTGAACAGGCTATTTTAACCATTTTTTCGTGACTTGGTTACGATATAGAGAGAATCAAGTATCTTAGAAAATGAGTAAAAAGTTTTCCGTTGGCAAAGATAGAATGGAGTCGGAAACAAATTTTATTAAGAGGTTCTTACTAGGGTTACGGTTAAGACCAATCATGCTTAAGTAGCTCAGCAGAAAAGATAGCATTTGAGAATTTAGAGACGCGCCTGAGTGAGGGATGGCCTGATTATTGAATATTACCACCATAGAAACGGCATACCTTAACAACTTGAATTGTTTATCCGCAAATTGTGTATGTGTAAATGCTAGGTTGAGAACCGTACAGTCAAGTCTTAAACCCTGCAAAACTCCAGAATGAGCAGGAGTTGATCGCAAAATGGCAATGTAGACCCTTACAATGGTGGATTGCTTTCGTAGATAAAAAACAATAAGTCTAAAGGCACTACCGCAGATGCCATTATATAGTAAGATGGATGCAAATGCCGAGAATGAGAATGAACCAAAAAGGGAATGCAAACTTGTCCTGAGTAAATGCAGGAATAGCAACAGTTAAGAACGCTAACCAAATTAGTGGAGAAAGACGCTCATTTAGATGCTGCCTAAAACGTGTAAAACGCAAGAAAAATAGAGATGGAGAGAGAATCCTCAAATGAAGAGATATAAGAAATTTCGCTTTCTTGTATAGACTAGATTGTCGACCGAAGTCACTTATGGGTTAAATTGATAGTTGAAAGCAGATTGAATTGATTTCAACCTAGGAAAGCAATAATATCAAATGAAATACATTAATGATCAAATTGGTGTTTAAATGTAATATCCTTGATTGTTTAATAGGTCATGTTTAGTGAGACGTGAAAGCAGTGCAGGCACCCGGTTTCCTCGTGACTGTCAGCAGTTTGAAGAAATGCTCCAATAGTTATCTGCATAATGATTATAATCAGACCCACCAACGTTTGAGTTTGGTTTCTTGGATTTGTAGAACAGATGGTATTTGATAATTGCGAGTTTCTTAAAAGGGTTTGGTGCCGATTGGATGGATATGTTGATAATGAAACTTTCTTAATAAACGTTAATCGAATAAGATTGTCAATACCTCTAAGTTGGAAAGGGTGAGCTGGTGATAAGGTGTGTAGTCTAGATTTACGGCTAGATTATCATTTGTATTGGATAATGTGCTTGATCTTTTCAACGTACAGAATGAAGATGGCTATGGTTATGCGCACAGAGCATGCGTCATGGATCCAAAGAAGCAAGAATTTTAGTTGGGCATTAGGTGTGCACATTTAATATCAATTTAGTTAAAGTAAGATCAGTAGGAACAACCGATGACAACATGAACGCAACGTATAATCTCTTGTGCATCTTCGTTTTGTGTTTACTTACGACTCATCAGTAGGAGCCGGTATTACGCCCTTTAACCACTATATATTTGGGTGAGTAATGTGGGATAATAGGACGGTACAATCTCCTAGACGAATGTGTAAACCTGCAGTAGTGAAGCTAACATCATATAAAGTCTTCGACAATGCGACTTCAAAGCTAACTCACACTATATAATATATATACCGAGTCTGTAAAGGATACTAACACTATGGCTATTGTGTTAGTAACCGATACCAACATTATAGTACCGAAAAGGTACATGGTACTAACACTATGGTTTCCGAGTCGGTACATGGTACCAACATGATGGATATCAATGTATGCTATAGTTCACCGAAATTGAGAATTACAACTATTTCTGAACACATGTTACTCCAGTAAATCCATACACTCTGGCCTTGATCGATATCAGTTATCACATTTCACGGTAAGCATGACATCATTCAATTCAATATATAACAGTTAAATACTGTTTGTTGCGGAGAACTAATATATATGCAAGTATGTATTAGGTGTTGCGAACCTAGTAACAAATTAGTTCAGTTGTGACCAGAAGGATAAACCAAAGACAGCATGAACGGAAAGTATAATCTCATGCACATTCGTTTCGTGCTTACTGGCGACTCATCAGTAGGAGCCGGTATTACGCCCTTTAACCACTATATATTTGGGTGAGGAATGTGGGATAATAGGACGGTACAATCTCCTAGACGAATGTGTAAACCTGCAGTAGTGAAGCTAACTTCATATAAAGTCTTCGACAATGCGACTTCAAAGCCAACTCACTATATATAATATATATACTAAAAAAAACTAGTAGACTTCGTTGTAAATAATCCTGCCTAAAAACGTTTAAAACGCCAGAAAAATAGAGATGGAGAAAGGATCATCAAAAGAAGAGATATAAAAAATGCCGCTTTCTCATATAGACTAGATCGTCGACCTAAGTCACTTATGGGGTAAAATGATAGTTGAAAGCAGATTGAATTGATTTCAACCTAGGAGAGCAATAATGTCAAATGAAATACATTAATGATCAAATTTGTGTTTAAATGTAATATCCTTGATTGTTTAATAGGTCATGTTTAGTGAGTCGTGAAAACAGTGCAGGAACCCAGTTTCATCGTGACTGTCAGCAGTTTGAAGAAATGCTCCAATAGTTATCTGCATAATGATTATAATCGGACCCAACTACGTTTGAGTTTGAGTTTCTTGGATTTGTAGAACAGATGGTATTTGATAATTGCGAGTTTCTTAAAATGGTTTGTTGCCGATTGGATGGACATATTGATAATGAAAATGTCTTAATAAATGTTAACCAAATACGATTTTGAATACCTCTAATTTGGAAAAGGTGAGCTGGTGATAAGGTGTGTAGTCTAGATTTACGGCTAGATTATCATTCGTACTGGTTAATGTGCTTGATCTGTTCGAAGTAATGAATGAAGATGGCTAAGGTTATGCACACAGAGCATTCTTCATGCATACAAAAAAGCAAGAATTTTAGTTGTGCATTAGGTGTGCACATCTAGTAACAATTTAGTTAAAGTAGGATTCGTAAGATAAACCAATGACAGCATGAACGCAAAGTATAATCACCAATGTGCACCTTCGTTATGTGTTTACTGACGACTCATCAGCGGGAGCCGATATTATGTCCTATATCCACGTTATATTTTTGTGATGAATGTGGCAAAGAATATGACAGTACAATCTCCTATACTATTGTGTAAACCTGCAGTAGTGAAGCTAACTTCATATGAAGTCTTCGACAATGCGACTTCAAAGCCAACTCACTATATATAATATATATACTTAACCTGTAAAAGGCACCAACACTATGGCTATTGTCTGAGCACCAGATACTAAAATTATGATCGTCGAGATTATACATTCCGTTCATGCTTTCTTTTTTCATATTTTGATTAATTCGTAAATAGGTGCGCATTAGTTGATATACATTGGCATATATATTAGTTCTCAGTAAGAAAAAGTAACTAAGAATTTAAGCTGGTAGAGATAATTATTCTACTACGGGTCTTTGCATTACCGAGTCGGCTAAGTGCTTTCCAATCAATAAAAAAATTAGACGTGTGTATGGTCTCCCATGAGGCAGAATATAGAAAGGGTAAATGAATAACAATGCAATAATCAAGATAAGACAATTTATTGGCGCTGGGCATTGATCACTTCTTAATTGTAGACGATGCAGTCGAGTTGATTGTTGCCTCGTTTAAACAAGTGCCCGAAGTGATTTAGCAAAATGCAAATATAGAGCCACGACAGTGGGTTGCACTAGTAGGCTTTCGAGAGATTGAAATCTCCAGAAACATTAAAATGCCCAGACAGTTGCATAGAAAGAGGAAATATGTTAGGCACCGTGAGTCTGATTAATGATTGAAGGATTGGATTGTCGTTATACTACAAAAAAGGTACGTTTTAAAACTGCGTAATTACCCAAACGAAAAATTATAAACAAACCAAATGAATTGCTTACTTTAATCAAGGTTGCGATGTTGATATAAATATCTGACTTATTATGTGCACATATTTGCAGTATAAACTAAGCACTGTATAATATATAAAAGGCAATTCATCCAGTAGCGTGGTTTAGTCCTTTTTGAGAATTCATTATATGCTGTCAAGAATTTGCAGCGGACAGGGCTTAAACTTGGGCATGTCTGCCTTGGAATGTGTTGCTCCAATCACTATGCCACGCTGCCGCACCCTACAAACAATTTTATGATATATACTAACTAATGATTCCTGGCTAATCTTTTGAATTTTAAGTTGTCCGGAGGTTGGGCATGAACGAGGACTGGACGTTCTGTTGCTTCAAAAAAAGAAACACACATTGAACAGAAAATGATCGTCACTGTGTAGGGCATGATCTAGCCAAATTTCAACAAGTAAAACATGTCTAGCGCATTCAAGAAAATGAGTGTCAACAGTTGAAATATCTTTCGTTTGATGAACTTGCAATTAAAGAAAATTGCTAATAAAAACTTCCTTAATTGATGGAAGGTCTTAAAAGTGTAGCCGGAACGCAAACGCAAGCTAACAATGAGGAATTTTCTCTTGTTTACGAAGACGTTTACTCGTCATAAATTCGTACTTTCTTAATCCGACTGTTGACGTGATTTGAGGATTTTAAAAACTGGCCAAAGGAGGTTCTGTAGAACTCAAATCACTGGATTTTTGGCGTATAATTGATGAACGATAAGTGTCACTACATGATGAAATCAACGCCGTAGAAAAGTCCTCATAATTTGCCATGGCGTTTGTAAGTTTGACGGAAGAATTAATCACAGAATGTTACTTTTAATCTAGATCATAAACTTGACAGCTACGATTTTTGCATCCTAGATCGGAAGAGTTGTCTTATTTTCCTTGGACGATGGTTTAAGCGTCCCTATACCAATCTTAGTATAAGTTAAAGACGGCGAATTCTGTGGGACATTGGGAATATGCATAATGGACTAAAACAGATTTTGTTTGATGACAAGGTCTAAGGTGACATCGAAAAAGAGCAGGTTCTGGCCGAGTACAGCTAGCGTATGCATTATAAGTGTGGGTTGGGAATGATAGCATATCAAATTGGCTGGGGGCTCAGGATTAGAGGAGCGAACAATGGAGTATTCTGAAGAATACTTCAGCCAATAGATTATACTCTCACTGAGTTACTTCACTCGTGGAAATTAACTTTATTTGCAAAAGACGTAGAGGTTATTGGCTGCATATTCGAGGCTTGTACTGTTATCATTTATAGCAGCGTGTCGACTTGCCTAAACTTTACTTTCCTAGACGCAACTAAGGTAGATATAGAAAATAGTGATTTTAATTCATCTTTGCTTAGTCATTTTTTGGTTGGTAGAACCAACTCACAACGCATGCTTTTAGAGTCATTTAAATAATGAAAGATATTATCCAGAAGCCTAATCATATCCGAGGCAAGCTCAACTTTTGAAATCAGTGAGTAGAAAGACCAGATGAATAGGTTGTCTTCGCTAAAGTTACGCGAGGAAACCTATCTTGCAACTCCAAGGAGCAGTAAGTGTGAACAGGAAATGGATACAGATAGACCTCTAGACAAGACTAAGAAAAAACTAAGATTTCAATCGCTTTCTGGTGGAATTCTAGGTGGTTGATTGATAGGGTTGTCAGCTTTTTATTAAAGATGAATGAAGCAGAAAACGATCGTAATTCTATAGTAAAAGCGATAAAATCAAGAAATAAACCTTCACAATGAGATTCGAAATCAGACGATTGGCGAAGACAAAAAATAAAACCCATGTATAGCATAAATCTACGGATGAAAAACAAATTTAATTGAGCACAAGAAAAACTGAAGACAATAATGATAATTCCACGTATTGAAGTGGAAATTAAACTTCAACAAAACTAGGCATTGGATACGGACAATATATTTACGAATCTTAAAATAAAATTGAAAAAGACAATTCAGCTTTTTCCAATTTAAAATGCGACAAATACACACATCTGGTCTATAAATATTGCGTATTGTGCTTAGCCAGAAAATTGCATAAGGAACTTATTTTATTATTCTATTTGTACATTAAATTTGTTTGATAAACCAGCGATAATTCAAGCATAAAATAAATTATCAACTAAGTTTTATTGTAAGAATTTTTAACCCCTACAACCTTCATTTTGACTTGAATCCCACATTCAGTTAAACTATCTATACAATATATCAATGAAAGATCACAACAGCTAAAAATAAGTTTTTTCATGCAATTATATGTTATCTAAGTCCACATAAAATTTCTGTCTCGGAAACATGATTCAATCTCAACACATGTATGCTAAATAGAAATTTCAAATTACTCATTAATTCGAGCGGATGGAAAAACCAGCATAATCTGTGAAACCAAAATTTATCTACATAAAACCTTAAACATCTGCCTTATATATACACCCAACCACAGCCTTCAGTCTATCTTTATAAAAATTTCACTTCATTGGTCTCAACAGATGTGCTAACCGATATGACATTGTGCAATACACTGGAGATAATAAAAACGATAATATTTTCACCTATAGAATAATTATAGAATATTTTAACTTTACTAGTTACCTACCCAATCACATATTTCCCATTAACAGTGTTTTCAATAATTTAAGTTAATCTTGACACATTCAAAAGTTTGTTCAGCTTACCTTGTATTTAATGATGAGGACGTTGCAATAGGTATGACATACTACAATTACATGCCAGGGTGCGATCACGATCAACTTTTGATCACAAAAACATTCAATGCACCTGAAATTAAAGTTTCTCTCGCACAACTTAGACGTACAAACTGGCTACTTTTTTACACAATACAAGTATGATCACTCTGCTAGATGAAATACACAATATTTTATCTTTAAACAACGATGCTATTGTAATATTTCTACACATCTCTAAGCTTTTGGATAGAATATCTATACACGCAATCGTGAAGGAACTTTCCCGCCTAAACATATGTACAAACACGCTGCAATTATTCTTTACATATCCGTCATAAATGCAATCCGTCCTCACACTAGGCGGAATGCCATCCCTTCCAAAGCCGACAATGCTAGAGTTGAACAGGGTTCAAAATCAGAACCACTTGCATTTGATTTTATATTTCGTTTAATAAATAATGCAATCAATAATGGTAAAATTATTAATTATTTGGAAGACTTTACGTTTGTTTAACCAATGAACCTTTGAATCTTAGCTCAACCGTAGCCAAATATTCATATAGACTTACAGAACATTCGTTTTATATAACCAAACCTGTAATTTAAAATTAACGCATCTAAATCAATCTCCTAACAATTTGACAAGAATGTATTTCTCATCGATAACATTCTCTAACTTGGAAAATTATTTCTCAAAGTGACACATTAAAATATCTAGGAGATATTTTACACATTAATTCTATTCGTCAGCTTTTTATTAAAGATGAATGAAGCAGAAAACGATCGTAATTCTATAGTAAAAGCGATAAAATCAAGAAATAAACCTTCACAATGAGATTCGAAATCAGACGATTGGCGAAGACAAAAAATAAAACCCATGTATAGCATAAATCTACGGATGAAAAACAAATTTAATTGAGCACAAGAAAAACTGAAGACAATAATGATAATTCCACGTATTGAAGTGGAAATTAAACTTCAACAAAACTAGGCATTGGATACGGACAATATATTTACGAATCTTAAAATAAAATTGAAAAAGGCAATTCAGCTTTTTCCAATTTAAAATGCGACAAATACACACATCTGGTCTATAAATATTGCGTATTGTGCTTAGCCAGAAAATTGCATAAGGAACTTATTTTATTATTCTATTTGTACATTAAATTTGTTTGATAAACCAGCGATAATTCAAGCATAAAATAAATTATCAACTAAGTTTTATTGTAAGAATTTTTAACCCCTACAACCTTCATTTTGACTTGAATCCCACATTCAGTTAAACTATCTATACAATATATCAATGAAAGATCACAACAGCTAAAAATAAGTTTTTTCATGCAATTATATGTTATCTAAGTCCACATAAAATTTCTGTCTCGGAAACATGATTCAATCTCAACACATGTATGCTAAATAGAAATTTCAAATTACTCATTAATTCGAGCGGATGGAAAAACCAGCATAATCTGTGAAACCAAAATTTATCTACATAAAACCTTAAACATCTGCCTTATATATACACCCAACCACAGCCTTCAGTCTATCTTTATAAAAATTTCACTTCATTGGTCTCAACAGATGTGCTAACCGATATGACATTGTGCAATACACTGGAGATAATAAAAACGATAATATTTTCACCTATAGAATAATTATAGAATATTTTAACTTTACTAGTTACCTACCCAATCACATATTTCCCATTAACAGTGTTTTCAATAATTTAAGTTAATCTTGACACATTCAAAAGTTTGTTCAGCTTACCTTGTATTTAATGATGAGGACGTTGCAATAGGTATGACATACTACAATTACATGCCAGGGTGCGATCACGATCAACTTTTGATCACAAAAACATTCAATGCACCTGAAATTAAAGTTTCTCTCGCACAACTTAGACGTACAAACTGGCTACTTTTTTACACAATACAAGTATGATCACTCTGCTAGATGAAATACACAGTATTTTATCTTTAAACAACGATGCTATTGTAATATTTCTACACATCTCTAAGGTTTTGGATAGAATATCTATACACGCAATCGTGAAGGAACCTTCCCGCCTAAACATATGTACAAACACGCTGCAATTATTCTTTACATATCCGTCATAAATGCAATCCGTCCTCACACTAGGCGGAATGCCATCCCTTCCAAAGCCGACAATGCTAGAGTTGAACAGGGTTCAAAATCAGAACCACTTGCATTTGATTTTATATTTCGTTTAATAAATAATGCAATCAATAATGGTAAAATTATTAATTATTTGGAAGACTTTACGTTTGTTTAACCAATGAACCTTTGAATCTTAGCTCAACCGTAGCCAAATATTCATATAGACTTACAGAACATTCGTTTTATATAACCAAACCTGTAATTTAAAATTAACGCATCTAAATCAATCTTCTAACAATTTGACAAGAATGTATTTCTCATCGATAACATTCTCTAACTTGGAAAATTATTTCTCAAAGTGGCACATTAAAATATCTAGGAGTTATTTTACACATTAATTCTATTCGTCAGCTTTTTATTAAAGATGAATAAAGCAGAAAACGATCGTAATTCTATAGTAAAAGCGATAAAATCAAGAAATAAACCTTCACAATAAGATTCGAAATCAGACGATTGGCGAAGACAAAAAATAAAACCCATGTATAGCATAAATCTACGGATGAAAAACAAATTTAATTGAGCACAAGAAAAACTGAAGACAATAATGATAATTCCACGTATTGAAGTGGAAATTAAACTTCAACAAAACTAGGCATTGGATACGGACAATATATTTACGAATCTTAAAATAAAATTGAAAAAGACAATTCAGCTTTTTCCAATTTAAAATGCGACAAATACACACATCTGGTCTATAAATATTGCGTATTGTGCTTAGCCAGAAAATTGCATAAGGAACTTATTTTATTATTCTATTTGTACATTAAATTTGTTTGATAAACCAGCGATAATTCAAGCATAAAATAAATTATCAACTAAGTTTTATTGTAAGAATTTTTAACCCCTACAACCTTCATTTTGACTTGAATCCCACATTCAGTTAAACTATCTATACAATATATCAATGAAAGATCACAACAGCTAAAAATAAGTTTTTTCATGCAATTATATGTTATCTAAGTCCACATAAAATTTCTGTCTCGGAAACATGATTCAATCTCAACACATGTATGCTAAATAGAAATTTCAAATTACTCATTAATTCGAGCGGATGGAAAAACCAGCATAATCTGTGAAACCAAAATTTATCTACATAAAACCTTAAACATCTGCCTTATATATACACCCAACCACAGCCTTCAGTCTATCTTTATAAAAATTTCACTTCATTGGTCTCAACAGATGTGCTAACCGATATGACATTGTGCAATACACTGGAGATAATAAAAACGATAATATTTTCACCTATAGAATAATTATAGAATATTTTAACTTTACTAGTTACCTACCCAATCACATATTTCCCATTAACAGTGTTTTCAATAATTTAAGTTAATCTTGACACATTCAAAAGTTTGTTCAGCTTACCTTGTATTTAATGATGAGGACGTTGCAATAGGTATGACATACTACAATTACATGCCAGGGTGCGATCACGATCAACTTTTGATCACAAAAACATTCAATGCACCTGAAATTAAAGTTTCTCTCGCACAACTTAGACGTACAAACTGGCTACTTTTTTACACAATACAAGTATGATCACTCTGCTAGATGAAATACACAATATTTTATCTTTAAACAACGATGCTATTGTAATATTTCTACACATCTCTAAGGTTTTGGATAGAATATCTATACACGCAATCGTGAAGGAACTTTCCCGCCTAAACATATGTACAAACACGCTGCAATTATTCTTTACATATCCGTCATAAATGCAATCCGTCCTCACACTAGGCGGAATGCCATCCCTTCCAAAGCCGACAATGCTAGAGTTGAACAGGGTTCAAAATCAGAACCACTTGCATTTGATTTTTTATTTCGTTTAATAAATAATGCAACCAATAATGGTAAAATTATCAATTATTTGGAAGACTTTACGTTTGTTTAACCAATGAACCTCTGAATTTTAGCTCAACCGTAGCCAAATATTCATATAGACTTACAGAACATTCGTTTTATATAACCAAACCTGTAATTTAAAATTAACGCATCTAAATCAATCTTCTAACAATTTGACAAGAATGTATTTCTCATCGATAACATTCTCTAACTTGGAAAATTATTTCTCAAAGTGGCACATTAAAATATCTAGGAGATATTTTACACATTAATTCTATTCGTCAGCTTTTTATTAAAGATGAATGAAGCAGAAAACGATCGTAATTCTATAGTAAAAGCGATAAAATCAAGAAATAAACCTTCACAATGAGATTCGAAATCAGACGATTGGCGAAGACAAAAAATAAAACCCATGTATAGCATAAATCTACGGATGAAAAACAAATTTAATTGAGCACAAGAAAAACTGAAGACAATAATGATAATTCCACGTATTGAAGTGGAAATTAAACTTCAACAAAACTAGGCATTGGATACGGACAATATATTTACGAATCTTAAAATAAAATTGAAAAAGACAATTCAGCTTTTTCCAATTTAAAATGCGACAAATACACACATCTGGTCTATAAATATTGCGTATTGTGCTTAGCCAGAAAATTGCATAAGGAACTTATTTTATTATTCTATTTGTACATTAAATTTGTTTGATAAACCAGCGATAATTCAAGCATAAAATAAATTATCAACTAAGTTTTATTGTAAGAATTTTTAACCCCTACAACCTTCATTTTGACTTGAATCCCACATTCAGTTAAACTATCTATACAATATATCAATGAAAGATCACAACAGCTAAAAATAAGTTTTTTCATGCAATTATATGTTATCTAAGTCCACATAAAATTTCTGTCTCGGAAACATGATTCAATCTCAACACATGTATGCTAAATAGAAATTTCAAATTACTCATTAATTCGAGCGGATGGAAAAACCAGCATAATCTGTGAAACCAAAATTTATCTACATAAAACCTTAAACATCTGCCTTATATATACACCCAACCACAGCCTTCAGTCTATCTTTATAAAAATTTCACTTCATTGGTCTCAACAGATGTGCTAACCGATATGACATTGTGCAATACACTGGAGATAATAGAAACGATAATATTTTCACCTATAGAATAATTATAGAATATTTTAACTTTACTAGTTACCTACCCAATCACATATTTCCCATTAACAGTGTTTTCAATAATTTAAGTTAATCTTGACACATTCAAAAGTTTGTTCAGCTTACCTTGTATTTAATGATGAGGACGTTGCAATAGGTATGACATACTACAATTACATGCCAGGGTGCGATCACGATCAACTTTTGATCACAAAAACATTCAATGCACCTGAAATTAAAGTTTCTCTCGCACAACTTAGACGTACAAACTGGCTACTTTTTTACACAATACAAGTATGATCACTCTGCTAGATGAAATACACAATATTTTATCTTTAAACAACGATGCTATTGTAATATTTCTACACATCTCTAAGATTTTGGATAGAATATCTATACACGCAATCGTGAAGGAACTTTCCCGCCTAAACATATGTACAAACACGCTGCAATTATTCTTTACATATCCGTCATAAATGCAATCCGTCCTCACACTAGGCGGAATGCCATCCCTTCCAAAGCCGACAATGCTAGAGTTGAACAGGGTTCAAAATCAGAACCACTTGCATTTGATTTTATATTTCGTTTAATAAATAATGCAATCAATAATGGTAAAATTATTAATTATTTGGAAGACTTTACGTTTGTTTAACCAATGAACCTTTGAATCTTAGCTCAACCGTAGCCAAATATTCATATAGACTTACAGAACATTCGTTTTATATAACCAAACCTGTAATTTAAAATTAACGCATCTAAATCAATCTTCTAACAATTTGACAAGAATGTATTTCTCATCGATAACATTCTCTAACTTGGAAAATTATTTCTCAAAGTGACACATTAAAATATCTAGGAGATATTTTACACATTAATTCTATTCGTCAGCTTTTTATTAAAGATGAATGAAGCAGAAAACGATCGTAATTCTATAGTAAAAGCGATAAAATCAAGAAATAAACCTTCACAATGAGATTCGAAATCAGACGATTGGCGAAGACAAAAAATAAAACCCATGTATAGCATAAATCTACGGATGAAAAACAAATTTAATTGAGCACAAGAAAAACTGAAGACAATAATGATAATTCCACGTATTGAAGTGGAAATTAAACTTCAACAAAACTAGGCATTGGATACGGACAATATATTTACGAATCTTAAAATAAAATTGAAAAAGACAATTCAGCTTTTTCCAATTTAAAATGCGACAAATACACACATCTGGTCTATAAATATTGCGTATTGTGCTTAGCCAGAAAATTGCATAAGGAACTTATTTTATTATTCTATTTGTACATTAAATTTGTTTGATAAACCAGCGATAATTCAAGCATAAAATAAATTATCAACTAAGTTTTATTGTAAGAATTTTTAACCCCTACAACCTTCATTTTGACTTGAATCCCACATTCAGTTAAACTATCTATACAATATATCAATGAAAGATCACAACAGCTAAAAATAAGTTTTTTCATGCAATTATATGTTATCTAAGTCCACATAAAATTTCTGTCTCGGAAACATGATTCAATCTCAACACATGTATGCTAAATAGAAATTTCAAATTACTCATTAATTCGAGCGGATGGAAAAACCAGCATAATCTGTGAAACCAAAATTTATCTACATAAAACCTTAAACATCTGCCTTATATATACACCCAACCACAGCCTTCAGTCTATCTTTATAAAAATTTCACTTCATTGGTCTCAACAGATGTGCTAACCGATATGACATTGTGCAATACACTGGAGATAATAAAAACGATAATATTTTCACCTATAGAATAATTATAGAATATTTTAACTTTACTAGTTACCTACCCAATCACATATTTCCCATTAACAGTGTTTTCAATAATTTAAGTTAATCTTGACACATTCAAAAGTTTGTTCAGCTTACCTTGTATTTAATGATGAGGACGTTGCAATAGGTATGACATACTACAATTACATGCCAGGGTGCGATCGCGATCAACTTTTGATCACAAAAACATTCAATGCACCTGAAATTAAAGTTTCTCTCGCACAACTTAGACGTACAAACTGGCTACTTTTTTACACAATACAAGTATGATCACTCTGCTAGATGAAATACACAATATTTTATCTTTAAACAACGATGCTATTGTAATATTTCTACACATCTCTAAGGTTTTGGATAGAATATCTATACACGCAATCGTGAAGGAACTTTCCCGCCTAAACATATGTACAAACACGCTGCAATTATTCTTTACATATCCGTCATAAATGCAATCCGTCCTCACACTAGGCGGAATGCCATCCCTTCCAAAGCCGACAATGCTAGAGTTGAACAGGGTTCAAAATCAGAACCACTTGCATTTGATTTTATATTTCGTTTAATAAATAATGCAATCAATAATGGTAAAATTATCAATTATTTGGAAGACTTTACGTTTGTTTAACCAATGAACCTTTGAATTTTAGCTCAACCGTAGCCAAATATTCATATAGACTTACAGAACATTCGTTTTATATAACCAAACCTGTAATTTAAAATTAACGCATCTAAATCAATCTTCTAACAATTTGACAAGAATGTATTTCTCATCGATAACATTCTCTAACTTGGAAAATTATTTCTCAAAGTGGCACATTAAAACATCTAGGAGTTATTTTACACATTAATTCTATTTGAAACAACATATTACCGACATTGCACTCAAAGCAAAACGTCTAATCAACTTAACACTAGAGCAAAAAAGGCAATTGAACCTATGCTTATTCTTTTAAAGTACTATATAAACCTTTTCTCAAATAAACAACCATTATTTAAAACCCGATGAGCAATGCACTATCTAACAATCTGGAATGATTCTAAACATAATTCCTAAAGTTTAAATTTTATAATTTGTCTTATTTATCAAATCTCGCGCAGGCTAACTTACAACCGCTTTGACTTAGAATAATTTCAATAACTTAAATTGAATTGTACAAACTGGAATGCGTGATCTAAAATTTACCTTTCTCAGTAGTGCAAATTATTTAGAAACATGTTTCTATAATTCAAACAAACCACACTATACAACATATTACCTAGCGAATCGCATAACCAAAATTCAAATAGCTCTAAATGTGTGGAACACAAAAACTTAATTGATCTAACTTAACAATATTACACAATTGTGAACACTAAAAACACATTTTTTAAATCACGATTGATAATTGCAAAACCAAACAATTTATATTAACTAACATGTTACAAAATATAGTTGCAGCATTTATTTTTGCTGTACAGTAACACAACACTGAAGCAAATCATAAAAAGGTTTTCAAATTATAATTCACTGTTGGGCTTATATGTAGCATGCTCTCGGAGCAGAAGATTATATATAATAAAAAAGTTCTTCTTGTTCATATTCTTATTTTTAAAACGCTAAATTGATACAAATTCTCTACATATAAATGATTGATATATATATCTAATTTCTAAAAGCAATAACAAATAGGAGGTAGTCACATTCGAAGCTTTATGGATAATCAAATTGCAGCCTGATTTATGCAAGCAAAAGAAGCATGTTCATGCATTGAGCTTGAACAGGAGGTGATGTACGCAATTGATTGGATTCCCATATTACACTCTGTCCATGTGTGGAGGTTAATTTAATTATTGGACATCAATTAACTCCTCATATAAAAATAAATCAATTTTTATTTTTGAACATTTGATGTTATCGCTGGTTTCGTAAAACAATATTGTATTTGAAAAAAAATATTTTAAATTTTTTGGAAGTTCTTTTGTTTGTATTGTCGAAGTTTTGACTTGTCTTGTCGAAGGTGAAAGGAGAGTTTCTTCTGAGTTGCTGAAGCGCACAAGCGGAACACTGCGTGGTTCCATCTACGATATCTTCGCTAATAAATTATTGTAGTATACTTATATATTGTTCTTATTAATTATCAGCGAAAGAACAACAAATTTGCTTCAGGTCTCAATCGTCTTTTTCTGCAAACCGTGAATATCAGCGTATCCTGGTAAGCTTAATTAATATAATATATAAATTGCAAGTAATTTAGTAATATTATGGCTGGTTTATTAAATACTGAGGATACGGAGAAGTTGGCTAGTAGACTTAAGGATTGTAGCTTAAAAGATAGTTCAGAGGAACTTAAGTGTTCCAAGATAGATGATCATTCCGCATATATGGATTTTCCGGGCCTGGCATCAAAGAGACTCCCTTATGGTAGTGACCAAAGGGCCTCTACAAAAAATGGCGACCGCGCCAGGATCCTCTATGCGGAAAGATATGATGTAGATGATCGTTTTTGCCGCAATTCTATGGATAGCAATGTTAAGCTCATCATGTACAGACCAGACAACCATTCTGAATGGGTCGAAGAAGCAAAATTTTATTTTAAACTAAAACGGATGACCGACCCTATAGAAAGATTTGTCTCGGCCGGGTGGTGCTTACCTGAGCCGTTTAAAAAGAATCTATTTAGACTCAGGAAATTTGTTACTGAGAACGAACCAGAAAATGCATTTGAGCTTCTAGTCGAAGAACTCCATGGACGATATTAACTCGAGAAGATTGAACGGATGACTGACATACTACGTCAGAAAAAGATGGGAAATCTACTTCCATCTGAATTTTATGACAGACTTATTTCAAAATCCATCGGGTTTGATATATCTGAGGAAGTTATAAATAGTATATTTGTAGCAGAATTGCCTGCTAGACTAAGAGCCACCTTTGATGTATATGATACATTGGAACTAGAGTGGCCAAAGAAGCTCAAAGGGTTGGACAAAGTGTATCGTCAGAAGGAACCTAAGGTGTATGCAGAAAACGCAGATTCACGCCTGGAGCAGCAACTCAGACATCTCTCAGAGAGACTCCTGACCGTAAAGAATGAATTAAGTACCCTCCGCAGAGATGTGAGTTGGATAAAAAACAATAAGGAAAGTTCCTACAGAGGTAGGGTAAATTCTCTTAGTCAAAATTCAAATTTCAAGCATCTTAGAGGCGAATCGCGTGAGTGTGTACAAAGACCACGCGAGTGGTGCATATCGCATCGTAAATACGCAGAGTTTGGAAAATGTCAGGAGGGGGATGCACGTTTCCAAAGTTGGGTGGTCCCCGATGGAAAGAAGTAGTCTTCCTGTAGCCTGGTCTAAGCTGCCGGAAAACTAATGGAGCCCCCGCTAGTAGGAGCCGTAGGGGGGGTTGCGCATGCAAGGCTCCAAGGTATGCATATTCGTGGCATACTAAAATCATCGAAGTTAGGTTCGAAAGCTTCGATGGAAGAGACACGCAGTAATACAGTCCGTAAATCTGTTAGATTTCGGCTGGCAGGTAATCTTAAAGAGGTTGCTGGTTATAGCAACAATAAGTTCGTTATAACTGATGAACTTAGTGGCCTAAAATTCTTAATAGACACGGGTGCATAGGTGAGCATAGTTCGATCTGATGTGGTGGAAATTGATAGCCCCACATTCGATTACCAACTATGGGCTGCTAATGGAAGTCCAATTGAGGTTAAGGGAGTTAAAGAATTGTCAGTGACATTGGGGCAGAAATCTCCATTTACGTGGAATTTTCTGGTCGCTGATGTAAAGGATAACATCATTGGGATGGACTTTTTGATTCATTTTAATCTCGCTTTAGATCACAAATCTAGGACCCTTGGACAAAGCACTGGGATAGTGACTTATGCTGAGACTGGGACCTCAGTAGTTAGGTCAGTGAGACTACCCAGACACGTCGTCGCCGATGAGTTGGTGGATGTCAACGAGAAACACCTGGCCGTGTTTCTGCCATTCAATGCTAAACGCAAGGGTTTAAATACCGGCATAAAACACCAAATCGAGTTTGTGGAACCACTACCTTGTTCGCCGAAGGCTCAACCGTTAGCACAACATAAGCAGCAGGTTTCTATTGAAAAATTTAAGCGGTTGAAAATAGAAGGAATTTGTAGGCGTTCAAATTCCAACTTTGCATCTCCAATAGTGGTTGTTCCCAAACCTGAACCAGGTCAATGGAGGGTTTGTGGTAACTATCGTCTATTGAATTTGGTAACGAAAGGTGATTCGTATCCTCTACCGAACCAGAGTACTTTGCTCAGGGATATAATGGGGTATGAGGTATATACAACGTTAGATCTGCAGAAGGCGTACTATCAAGTACCTATGGAGGCAGAATCTATACCGCTCACAGCAGTGCGATTCCCTGGAGGAGGATCGCATGAATTCTTTGGTTTGAAGAATGCAAGTCAGACATTCCAGCGTCTGACGGAGGAAGTTCTTCAAGACTGTCCATTTGCTAGAGTGTATATAGATGACATCATTTTATCTAGTCAATCTAGGGAGGAACACCGGGAGCACTTGGACGTAGTTTTGTCTAAGCTGGAACATTATGGATTGGTTGTGAAACCATAAAAGAGCAGGATTGGTTGCTCTACCGTAAAATTTCTTGGACACACCATTTTCAAGGATGGAATCAAGCCCTTGGAAGATAAGGTACAAGCAATCAAGGATGTGCTAGAACCCAGAACTGTTCGCCAGTTGCGTAGATTTTTGGGCATGATTAGCCACTATCGTCGTTTCATACCAGGTTTAGCTGGAATTTTGGGGTCGCTAACTCGACATTTAGTTCGTGAACTGAGCACAATCAAGTAGTCCTGGCCTATTAATTCTAGCCAAGACGACAAGGAAAATTCCCAGAGGGCCAAAGATCTGTTAAGCCAAATAACCTCATTAGAACCTGTGTATTGGACTAAGCCGTTTGAGCTGGTCACAGATGCTTCTGATGTAGCTATAGAAGCAGTGTTACATTAACGGGATAATGGTTTAGTCAATCCGATTGGATTCTATAGTTGGAAATTCCAAGATCGCGAAAAGCGATATGATACGCTTGGAAAGGAGTTACTAGCAGTTTATTCTGCAGTGTTGCATTTTGAGCACTACCTAGATGGACATCAGTTTATGATATTAACTGATCAAAAACCGTTGTTAAGTATCCTTGGGAAAGCAAATAGGCTAAATTATTTTCGGCGGGTGAATTCACAAATAACCCGACTCGCAGAATTTGATTTTACTTTTAGTCATATCTCGGGGGAAAAATGTGGTGGTAGATACTCTCAGTAGACCAGACGTATCAGATGAAGATATGATTCGTTCAGAGTCACTCGTATGCTCGGTTGTATCTTCTAATGATTTTGTCCAGAAATTGATGGAAGCACAAGGTCTTGATCCTTTAGTAGCTGTGTTGGAAAAGAATCCTACATATACACGCAGGAAGATTGGAGATAAGTGGTTATTATATGAAATCTCGAGGAGCCAACCTAGACCTTATGTACCGTTAGAATTAAGGTATAAGGTAATTCAGCAGCTACATGAATTCAGTCATCCTTCCATTAAGGCAACTATTAGGATGGTCACTGATAGATATGTATGGCCTAAAATGTCGAAAGACATAAGAGCCTGGGTAAGGACATGTGCCCGGTGTCAAACTTGTAAAGTTTGGCGTCATACCAAAACTGAAATTAAAACGATTGGTATACCAGCGGGTCGTTTCATGCATTTTCATATTGATATAGTAGAAATGCCTGAGATTTCTGGCCAATAATATTTACTCACGATGGTCGATCGGTTCCGTCGTCAGTTTGAGGTAGCAATCCTGAGGGACATGACAGCTCAAGAAGTCTTACTTATGTTCTTGCATAATTGGGTGTCGCTCTATGGTGTACCGGTAAGGGTAACTACTGATCGTGGTAGTCAGTTTATGTCTGAACTGTTCATCAGATCATTGAATGCAATGGGGATAGAATTAAGACACACATTTGCTTATAATTCCAGAGCTAATGGGATGGTTGAAAGACTGCACAGGGAGCTGAAGGCTGCATTACGCTGCACCGGTGGATCCAGTTGGATACATGATTTGCCCATAGTTTTGTTGGCAATGCAAAACAGATACAGAGTTTAGTTAGGAACATCCATAGCAGAACTTGTTTATGGAGAGCCACTGAGGTTACCTGGAGATATTCTAATAGAAGCTCCGAGTTGTCTCGATTGGGCCTCTAGTTCAGTAGATTGGTTTGTTGGAGCATTGAGAGATAAAATGAGTTGTTTAGGTCCAACCAAAACTAGAATTTCAAAGTCTAAATGCTATGTATCTTCAGATTTAAAGCTGGCATCTCATGTATATATATAACTAACGAGAACAGACAGAATTGTCTGACTCCGTTCTATAAGGGGCCATTTAAAGTCAATCATATGACTGATAAAAATGCATTTATATAAGTAAATGGCACAGTAGAGTGTGTAGCACTGGATCGCTGCATTCCACAGTTTATATGGACGGAGGAGGAGACTGAGGAACAGTATCCATCAAAGTATCCAGAAGCTGAGGCTAAATGTGACTCAGAAATGTGTGAGAAAAAGGAAGAGTCGAACAAATATGGAAAAAGAGGAAAAGATTAAAACCAAGACAACTAAGAATAAAGAACAATGCAATATGAACGTGAAATCTAGTGAAGTACCAGCAAAACTTGTTGAAATTTGTTCTGAAATAGTCATCAAGAAACCGAAGAATGAGGACTACATCATGTATGGTTAATCATCTTAAACATGAAGGTGTATGTGGAGGCTAATTTAATTATTGTACATCAATTAACTCCTCATATAAAAATAAATCAATTTTTATTTTTGGACATTTGATGTTATCGCTGGTTTCGTAAAACAATATTGTATTTTTTGAAAAAATATTGTAAATTTTTGGAAGTTCTTTTGTTCATATTGTCGAAGTTTTTGACTTGTCTTGTCGAAGGTAAAATGAGAGTTTTTTCTGAGTTGCTGAAGCGCACAAGCGGAACACTGCGTGGTTCCATCTACGATATCCTTGCTAATAAATTATTGTAATATACTCATCTATTGTTCTGATTAATTATCAGCGAAAAGAACAACAAATTTGACGTGGATATGTTTTAAGGTCAACCCCCGTCTTGTTCTGTAAACCGTGAATATCAGCGTATCCTGGTAAGCTTAATTAATATAATATACAAATGGCAAGTAATTTAATATTATGGCTGGTTTATTAAATATTGAGAATACAGAGCAGTTAGCAAGTGGACTTAAGGATTGTAGCTTAAAAGATAGTTCAGAGGAACTTAAGTGTTCCAAATTAGATGATCATAACACATATATGGATTTTCCGGGCCTGGCATCCCAGAGGCTCTCTTATGGTAGTGACCAAAGGGCCTCTACACATGTTTACATTTTTCTATTTCGTTTTTTTTCAAGTTATATATAAATAGATGTTCATTTGTAGATACTTGAGAAGAGAATGAGAAAGAAGCGTTTTTTGTAACGGATAAAAATTTTTTAGTTGTGCACACGAAAGGCTACTATGAATTATATTAAGGCTCGAATTCCTGTAGAGGCTCCTAACCTATTCGTGTCTGAGAAACTCATAGATGCCAGATCGCTTGAAGTCCTAAAATTTACAGTAGAGTCTGATATGCTTATATTTTCATTCGCATCTGCTAAATTCAAATCCACAATATACTGTACTAACCTACTTGTGTCCTCAAATTTAATATCAGCCTCCATGTCTGGTTAGTTTAATAGTTAAATCGACACTTAATGTTAGGCAATCGGAATGCGTAAGTTGTCTCGCTCCAACTCCCGAACAAATAATCTGGAAGGAGATATTCGTGAACAACAGAATAATCAAATTACCTGTTCCAGAACGTCCCTTCTATGTGTGCTTCAATAACAGAATATGAGACAATTATAGCAAAAATATATTGTTAATATGTTCTCGTTTCACTAGAGGAAAAATGTTTAAAATAGCAGCAGATCAAATGATGATACAACCAGTCGAGGTTGTGGAGGATGTTAAATCCTCCGCCTTATATAAAATGACCTTGAATGATAAATTTAAACCACCATAGCTGATTGTAACAACTTTATTTAAAAAGATTTTTTTCTTTTTATTTTCCAGAACATTCTGTGTTTAAATACTTCATTTTTAAAATTGTGCGCAATTTTTCAATTTTTAAGTATCTCGCTTCCTGTCTGGTTTTGAAATTTTGGTCTGCTGCATTTTAACATTTCTTTCCATAATAAACGATTACAACATTATACAATAAACTCTTCCATCACTTGCCTTGTGTTCTGATATAAAATAACACTGAGGAGGAGCCTTGGAACAGGTATAATAGATTTTATTTTGGGGTCACGTACATACCAAAACAGATTATTGCTGAAAATATAGCTTTCCAACTTTCACCTTCCGACTGCCATAAGTAAGTGCCAATTTAATTATCATAACATTTGATCATGGATACCGATATTAAATTCGAGGACACATGTAGGTTAGTGCAGGACATATCGGACTTGAATTTAAATGACACAAGTAATAATATAAGCATATCAGACTCTACTGTGAATTTTAGGACTTCCAGCGATCTGGCATCAATGGGGCTTACAGACACGAATAGGTTAGGGGCCTCAACAAGGTGCGTGACACTCGAAAACTGAAAATGGCGCACAATTCAAAGTCTAGTATTTAAACAAAGAACGCTCTGGAAAATAAATAGAAAAAATTCTTTATAAATAAAATTCGTTACAATCATTCATGGTGGTTTAAATTTATCAGTTAATGTTATTTTACATTTGGCGGAGGATTTATCTTCCTCCACATTCCAAAAAAAATATTATAAAAAACGCATGAGTATATAATAAAACATATATCTATAACAAGAGCATTGCTAATTTGTACCTCTAGAAGATTTCTCACTAAAAATAAACCCAAATTCGTGAATATCTTTATTTGACCTAAAGCTTTTGTAATCCTCTGAAATTTATGCCAATAAAACACCAACCTAACCAAACTAATCGGTTCAAAATATCATACATAAATTCTTCCCATTCCTTTCCTTAAATGAATTAATCGATTTACTTTTGAGTTTACAGTATTTTGCATGCTTGAAACAAGCCAATTTGGAATTAATTTAACGACACTATCCACCAGAGACTGTTCATTTACTTTTGTCAGCTCAATATATAAGCTCATTTCGAAAACATTTAAATGTTATATTTTAGCTATTGAATAAACATTCTTTAGTTAATCTGTAAATATACTACACCGCAAGGTTATCACTCAACACTAAATATTTGACGGATTTGTAATATTTACTATGTAGTTGTTATAGTACAGTAAGTTAAAACACAGATATTGTGAGTGATAATATCTGTATAATAACGCAACTTTTCAGCTACAATTCTGTGCAATGTTATAAAGAAAACACCAAAGTAAGCATTGTGGCTGGCTGCTTGTAAAAGGACCGGAGGCACATTAATTATTCAACATGGAGACATATTTAGGCGTAGAGGCTCCTAAAGTATTACTGTCTAAGAGCCCCATAGATGTCAAGTCGTGTTCAATCGCTCATTATGTTTGTTTTAAAGTAGAACAGGCCAATGGAAGTCTGGATTTGTTAGCACAGTGGCATTTGTTAGCGATTTGATTGCATGGTGAAGCAATTCCAACGCATTAGACTACTAAGAAATAGTAGAGTTTCTGCTCTGATCTTTTCGAATCCGCAGATGTCTTCATAACGGATATAATTTTTTTGATTGGCTGGAAAGTAACTTGCAGTTGTATTTCAGAACTCCTAATATTTTCTGTAAGTCTTCCAAAATCTCTTTTTTTAGAATAGAATATATTTATTTAGATTCAAACCGCACATGTTCCATCGAATAATGATATTGGAAAGTGTACAATATAAAAAAGATATCACATCACATAAATACGTGCAATTAGTCTCATGTAGATAAGTAAATCTCACTAGTTGTACTGTACAATATATCAATATCAGAAAGTTCGGCTGTAAAGAGTAATAGGTTCATCATCAAAAATAGGAAATTTTCTTGATCTAATTGGCTTTAGACGGCAAAGGCTGTAATCATTGAAGTGTGATACGTAACCCTCGGAAATAAGCAGATTTAGTTAAAAAATTTTGTCACAATTGATCTTGAGTCTAAGATCTGCTAAGTATGATGAGACATATCTTAGATGCTTGGCGTGAGAGTCTAAGTCAGGACTAAATGCTATAATCCCGTCAAGTTATGATATACAATAATCGGCATCATCGCGAAGAATGTTTTCTATGAGGCTCTGAAATGTCTGTGTGGCACAATTGACACCAAAATACATGTATATGTATTCAAAAAAAACAAAAGAAGTGATGAAAGCAATATTTCAAACAATGTATTTACATTAGGAACAGGATATTCATCGAATTTGGTCACAGAAATGAGTTTGCAATAATCCCCGCAGTATCTTTACGATCTCTTTGCATAAAATATCAAGGGTTATGGTGAGGCCAAACAACATTTTGCTGGTCTGATGATGCCTTTTTCAAAATTATTCAAAATTCTTCCTGTGCAGCTTTGAGTTTAGGTTGGAGTAATGGTCCCTTCTTAAGCGTTATAGATTAACTGTTGTGATAATATAGTGCACGCAATAAAGTCACGTAGATCTCAACCGAATAGATCGATCAACGAATTTTGTTCTGGAAGAACTGTCGATGTTTCTTTCGAAGAATGTACCGAGGATGGCAGCATGACCTTTAAATCCAAACGATCGTAGGCAAGTGTCTAGAAAGTTAGCTCAAGTCCGGTAGAAAGGTCAATGATCTTTTGATTAGAAAGATGAAAATTGGGCCAATGATTTAACAGGAACTCAAAGCAAATTATATTGTTTAAGACCTTGGGGACGATACTTGTTAAGAGGCGATGCTAGCAAACATAACTAGGAATGGGCTCTCCGGTTGCTGCTGCAAGTAGTACCCCAAAAGTCATCTGAGCCAAGAATTTGCAAAAAATTTGAGAGCAAAAACTATTACACTTCTATCTGCGATGAATTTTGTTCTGGTTTTAAATTCTGAAAGACGAAGAAGTTCAGTTTGTTTCTCGGCCGAGTCATGTAGGAAAGTAGGTTTGTCTTTGGCAATGGCATTATGGGTTGTATTGTCTTCCAAGTAAAGTCTAATCGGACAAACGGAATCATGATAAATTGTAGCAATATGCTTTTGAAAGTTGATTATATCTTTTGTGCGTGAGGAATATGTAATGTTTTGTTGCTGTTGCTTGTGATCTGCCGTGAAATGTAATTGGAATCAGTTTTGAAATTTCTCCAATCGGTGCAGGTATTTTCGAAATGTATAGAACTAATTCTGGTGATCATAGCACCAATACTTTGAAGAATATCGACTGGAGTTTCAATGGGATCCCAATTGTTCTTTGTACTGATTTGACGAGATGTTGATGAGCGGGTTTATTAACATGTGCTATGTCAAGTACGTATCTAGCAAAAATATTAGTCAAATCTGAAGGAGCTCTCTCTTAATGGGGTACCTTAACGTCATCAGATGTGAAACTGACGTCTGGAAACGGAATTAGTTTAGGCTTGCAGAACATTCAAAATGAGAACAATAAAACGCATTGAGTGACTTCAATAAAACATGTTCATTTAAAAAATATGTGCTCTGTAAATTTGGAATGCTAAAAAAGCGCATAATAAAATATGCATTCAACCTTTGAACTGACAAACTTTGGATCCGTAATGCTGCTGGAAAATAAATTTGTCGATTGTACTAAATAACAGCCACAAAAATTTGAACAGACGGAATATGGCAAGGAAAAGTTGCGTTTAAATATATTTGAAGATTTTAATTTTGGTTTAACAACAATTCACTCTGTTATTACGGATTGAACCACAGACGTTGTCAACATTGACTGTTACTTTGCAAAATTCCATATTTGTGTCGCAGATTAAGCATGCTTGCACTGTTGAGATTATAACAATAACCAACTTTGTGTCTAAGAACACACCAAGGGTCTTATATAAGGTTGGCATGAATTCAACAGAAAGTCCTCTCACAATAGTCAGCACAATGATGAAAGCAGGATTCGCGCCGCAGAAGTGAAAATTAAATAATAAGTATTTGTAAATTTGTTTTACTATACCGATACTCCTTGTTTGAGGAAAATCCCATATAAAATCGATTAAAGATAAAGCGCGTGTGAAGATAACAAATGGGTTCATATAGGTTGAAAACGTTAATTAAAGGACTGACTGCACAAATGAACAACTTGACTGCGGAATAAGGTATAATAAAGTATCGGCTGGATGATACCATAATAATAAATTCTGATGGAATCCGCATAAACGACCCAACCAATATTAGTGAAAACAACAATGGCGACCGCACCTAAGAGGATTCAAAAACAAATATGACGGTTTTTTCAGCCGAATCGACAAATTATTTCTGTTCGTCATCAGAATTTAAGTCAGTGCTTGCAACTTTTGATGTAGAAAGGCTACAGTTGTGGTTGAAAAATTTGAAGAATCAGTTTTATCTAAAGATTTTATATTAGCAAAATATATTCTACGCGTGACTGTCCAGGAATTAGCTGACCGGACGTTAGCAGTCCAATTACAATAGTGTGCCTACCTCACGTATGAAGAGTACAAATGACGAGCGTTGAATCACTTCCGAGCCAGGCCACAGGGGGTGTTGTCAGAATTGTACAGTCTCAAATCATTACTAGCTGAGATGCTTCTTGATACCATGGCACGCATCAATTGATTGTTCTCCAAGCTAACTGAGTCTTCACCTGGCTAGCAATCATATGTGGCCATCATATTTATGCTACTGGATCCTTCCAGATACGGTGCAATATCCAGCGCCCAGGGAGGCCTAAAAGAATGAATTCAGGCTCTTCAAAGTTCGACCATGATGAAAAACAAATTAACAGCTGCAATTCTACGCATGGGTCCGGTTACAACATCTAGTAGGAACAACATATTTTGCTGGAATTCTTCGCGACATAATCAGCAAGACCGCGACAGACGACAGCAGCCAGTGGCATAGAAGCAAAGTCAATATATAAGAAAACCAGCTTCGATGAATACATTGGCTAAGGGTCAGAAAATCCAGTATTTTGCTCTTAGAGAACGGCCAGTTCAATGGAGATATAGGATCTAACATTTCATCACTAAGCGTAGTCGAGACTTTACCAAAATATTAGTTTTTTGGAAGCTCTGATTAGTAGATTGAGTGAAAACCAGCAGAGTAACCTAAAAGGTCTTTCGAATCAGATGGCTTTCGATGAAAAAGAAGTATGGGAATCGTTGCCACATTTAAGGATTTTAATTAAAGTTAAATTTTTAGAACTCTTCTACGGACAGCCTCTTATAATGCAATTGTATACTGGAGCTGATGTGTCGGTATTACCAATGATTTAGCCGTTAAACAGCGTAAAATCAATGCGAGCAAATTTGTGCCAGGCGTCGGGTGCGTCGAGGATAGCTGCTGGCGAATGAGACACAAAATTATTAATAATTATAAATATCTACCATTTGTCTTTTGTTGTAGCGAATACTCAAACATACTTATTGGGACTTGATTTCATTAGAAAATGAGTTAAGACGATAGACTGTCAAAATAAAAGTGTATGCATATCGTGACCGTAAGGCCTAAATTCTTTAAAGCTTTTATGTACTCCTAAGGAGCAGGAGGAGACCAGTTTTTCTGACCGAGTGCTGAAAAAACCTTCAAACCTAATGCAACATTATATTCTAAGTTCCTGATTGCAGCAAATGTCCAGGCCCGACGGTGGACCTTTTAAAATTATGGCTAGAAATAAATGAAGGTTACGAGCTACCAAAAGTAAATGATGCTCCTCTAATGAAATTAGCAGCAGCGACTCGAGCAACACAAGAAATGATAGAAGCCGGTACTATCTTTATCTTCATCATCCGTTTTTTGAGCTCCATTGGCATACATTACTAAAAATGATAGTTCGCTCAAACCGGCGGCTGCTTTACGGAAATTTAACTCGGTGAATAATCCTGACCCTTATTCCATGCTGACTCTGTGTAATCTGTTTCTACAGCTAGCGGGAGGCAAATGGGTTTCCGTGCTTGATCTTACACGGGGATTTAGGCAAATAGACGTGCGACCCGATGACTGATTGAATGTAGCGTTGTAGGTACCCTAAGATTTTTTCCAATTCACTCGGATACGTTTTTGTCCTAAAAACACACCGAAAGCGTTCCAAAGAATGATGGACTCTTTTGTGTCTGACCTACTCTATACAACAATTTACGTAGGCGATGTTATTATGTGGGCCTCTACTGAACACGAATTACGTATTAGATTGCAAAAGATGTTGAATTTTGATGAAAGGGAAATTACCAATCGATATACTAACGATAGTAGCTAAGCTGTTGCCAAAAGTAATTAAGCCAACGTGCGCCAGTGATTATAGATTAATCTCTATTATCCCTTTGTTTTTGAAGATAATAGAACGAGTGATATTAGATCATTTAGAATGTATGTTGCCGGCTGATATTGATTTATGTCAACATGGATTTACGAAAGATAGATCGACAACTACTAATATGCTCTCCATGTGGAAACATGTAATTTCATTAGATGAGAATGAATTAGATGCATTAATTGTATTTATAGATATTTCAAAAGTCTTTGACTCTATATCTTTTGATGCTATTTTGAATGCGATTAGTTTGTTGAATATTGATCCGAATATTTTTAGATTACTTAAATAATATCTATATAATCGAAGAATGAGTATTCAAGTAAACGATTTGATATCAAAATCGAAACGAGTAACGAGTGGAGTTCCACAGGGATCAAGTTTGGGGCCAATTTTATTTAAAATCGTATTTGCACATTTGGAAACTAAGATCCTTAACGGTCGAGTTTGCAAATTCGCTGATGATTTAAAAATAATCTTTCCAATTTATCCAAAAAATGTCGAATTCTCCAAAAATAATGTGACACTAGATTTGTATGATTTGAGTAGATATTTGATTACAGTTAAATACTGTTTGTTGCGAAGAACTAATATATATGCAAGTATGTATTAGGTTTTGCGAACCTAGTAACAAATTAGTTCAGTTGTGACCAGAAGGATAAACCAAAGGCAGTATGAACGGAAAGTATAATCTCATGCACATTCGTTTCGTGCTTACTGGCGACTCATCAGTAGGAGCCGGTATTACGCCCTTTAACCACTATATATTTTGGTAGAAGAATGTGGAATACCGTCCTATTATTCCACATTCTTCTACCAAATATATAGTGGTTAAAGGGCGTAATACCGGCTCCTACTGATGAGTCGCCAGTAAGCACGAAACGAATGTGCATGAGATTATACTTTCCGTTCATGCTGCCTTTGGTTTATCCTTCTGGTCACAACTGAACTAATTTGTTACTAGGTTCGCAAAACCTAATACATACTTGCATATATATTAGTTCTTCGCAACAAACAGTATTTAAACTTTCATTATGTTTATTTTCATGATGCTGTGATTAATGATGTGTTTGAGATTAAACTTATGCAAGAAATTAAGGATTTAGGTATAACTATTCAATGTACAGCTTCTGCTGAGAGACATATTGAAAGAATAGTAGGCAGTGATAAAAAAAGATGGGCACTAATAAATCGAAATATTTTATCGAATGACATTAAACTTAAAATGTATATCATATGGATTAGACCAATACTAGAATATGCTGTTGCTACTTGGAATCCATTAAAAAAGGGATTGTCCAATAAGATAGAAGCTGTACAAAGAAAAGTTGTGAAACAAATTAGTCCTATCTACTGCGCTATATACGCCTCTAGATTACGGTTTGTGTCATTGCAGTCTTTGTGGTTTCGGAGGATGTGCTATTGCATAAAAGTTTTCCATCTGAACAAGTGTACTGGTGCCTCTATGACTCCGATAAGAAAGAGTCATGAAGTTGGAACTAGATCTGGGCATTTGGCAATATCTCCTCCTTTGGTGGGGAATGTTGCGAGCAAGTTATTCTCTTTCTCGAAAATCTACAAAATTTATAATCAATTGCCAAAGGGGCTTAGAGAATTGCCTCCGTCTAAGATGTCTTTTAAATTTTTATCTACTGAACTTGAAAGAGTCTACAATAATGCTGATATTTTTTATATTGATTATGATAATACTTTCTCATGGTTGAATAAAAGACAAGCATAATTTTTATCGGAAACAGATTTTCTTGTGATTTTCATTTCCAAGTTTTGTTTTCTCATATTTGAAATGCTGTGCATTATATCATCATGTTAGTCAACAATACATACACCAATTGCTAGTCATGGTTCTCAAATTTTTGGATAATGTTTCACTCGAATTATACCTAAATTGTTCCTATTTTGATAATGTATCTATAATTCTCTACAACCGTTCTTTCTGTTATTGTTTTGTTTTATAGTACAACTAGTGAGATATACTTATCTATATATGACTAATTGCACAATTATATGTGATGTGATAATTTTTTTTTATATATTTATATTGTACATTTTTCAATTTTATTATTTGATGGAATATGTGTGGTTTGAATCCAAATAAAGATATTCTATTCTATTCTAATCATATACTAACTAATGAAACTTGGTTAGTCTTTTTCTTTAAGGTGGAGTTTATATAGCATACATTTAGACCAAAAGTTCCACCTAATCATCCCCAATCTGTCATTACTGAACAGACACCACAATATATGGAAAGTGATATTGAAATGAAAATTCATATAATAAAACAAACATTGGTTGTGCGAGCGATGATAACGTTTACTATAATCAAGGTTGCAAACGTGATATAAGCACGTGACCCATATGAAGATTCTAATTTATGCAACGTTCCCAAGTGAGGTAAACACCATTGGCTTGTGGTAAAAAGCGAAAAAGAAGAAGTTTAAACAGGCGAACTGGAACATTTTGTCAACGTCTTCTATTGTGGTGCCATTGAATTGCAGAAATAGATTAATATCTTTATTTATAAAAATGATGGCTACCAACAGCGAAATGTAAACAATAATCTTTGGTATACCCGTTTTTGGTGTCCAAATTACTTGAGTAGCATCTAGGCTAGAGTTAAAACGGAAGGGAAAATAACTTCTAATGAAGCCTGTAATGAGCCTATTTTTACTGAAAGGAACAAGTTTAACCTCAATTCAGCGTTGTCTTCTTGTAATTTATCAAGGAAGTGCAAGTTTACTTTCTTCTTAAACACATGGAGAGGTAGGAATTTTGTACCCGCTTTTAGTTAGTCTTTGAAAAAAGGTAGAAATTTTAATTTGTTGCGAGTAAGGTTAAATTGAATTGAAGAGATTTAATTGCATGTGGCGTTTGAATGACTAGATTAAGAGTAATTTGACAACTATTGTTAAGTTCAGCACTAATAAATAAAGAAGTTACCTCTTAACATGCTGGTGAACCATAGAAGTAGAAAATTTGAATTGAATGACGCTCTCGATAATTATGGCCACGAGTGAAGACAAAAAATTGTGTAGCAATCTATTCAATAAGATGGAGATAAGAAAGGGTACTTAGCAGGGGTCAAACTTATTAAAATAGCACGACTCTGGAAATGGGAAGCTTATGCATTTGAGAAAACGCGTTCCATTTGATTGTTACCACAGTAGTAAAATGCAAAAAATTATCCAGTAAGTTGGCAGCAAAAAGCCAATTAACACAACGAAGATTGAGGACTTCCGCAATGATATAATGATCAGACAGTTTCGCTGAAAAATTAAAAGCCTAACAAGAAAATTTTAAATATCAGTAAACCGATTGCCGGTTCAAAATGTTAATAATCCACAACGCGTGTTTGAACTAGCTATTGTGATATTCCAGACACATTGTTTAGCATTTTCTGCCAAATGAAAAAAATTTTTATAATGAAACTTATTATTATCTTATCTATGGCATTGTCCATTCTTGCAACACGGATGAATTTAATATTTTTGAGGTTTGTTAGTCTTGGTTCACTAACAATAACCTATCCAGTTGAAGTTTTGCACCTTGCCAAATATGTAGACATTACGACAATAAATAATATCAAAAATTATGGAAGATCAAATCAAGATGATTCCCGATGTAACAAGTGAGAATAAATATTTCAAATTTTAATGAAGCTGTAACGACACAAATCAATCGCCGACATATTGCGTAAATTAAATTCAAATTTATTTACGTTGCAACAATGAGAAAAAAGCAAATTGCCGTTTAACCACGTCTAACCACGTTTAACCAATAGTATGCAAGTACACATATTGCATGCTATTTAAGCACGGTAATTTACCATGCAAGTCAGTTGTGGCATTTGCCTTCTACCTGCTTCACGCGTGAGCGTTCTGTCGGTTGTCAATACGTGTGCGCTCTGTCGGCTGTCAATACCTACTCATCCTGTTGCGGGATACCGGAGAGACGAGCCAATTGAGTGCAGGACCTGCAAGACACCATCCACAACGCGATCACAGCTCAACCACGGAAGCGACAACTCAACCAGAGTCCACCCAAGGCTCTATGACATCTTCAACTCTGAAGACTTCAAGAGAACGCATTACCAGGCCCTCTTAAGGGCCCCCATATCAGTAACTAATCTCTGTTCAGAGCACCTTAACTGAGTTTGTAACGTCGTACGGCATTTACTTGAAGCCGGGGCGTTTACAAAATTGGCGACCACGCCAGGATATTGATTATTTATCTGATTTTTTTTTGGGTATAAATAAATTGACTTTCTTCTTCATTTGTTTGGGATAAATCGACTAACATTTGCGTTTTTTTACCCTGATCCTGGTTTTTCTGGGAATTTTGTTGGGCATATATTCGTGAATTTGTGGTGAGCATAATAATAATTCACTGGCACTAAAGGCCAACGGGGCCTCTGTTCGTCTTCCCTAAAGGAAAATTTCAAATTTTGGAAGCAGCGTGTTATTCTTGCTGTTTACAATAATAATTCATTGGCACTAAAGGCCAACGGGGCCTCTGTTCGTCTTCCCTAAAGGAAAATTTTAAATTTTGGAAGCAGTGTATTATTCTTGCTGTTGAAAATAATAATTCATTGGCACTAAAGGCCAACGGGGCCTCTGTTCGTCTTCCCTACAGGACAATTTCAATTTTTGGAAGGAGTGATGCTGTTCTGTGTTGAAATAATAATACATTGTCATCAAAGGCCAACGGGGCCTCTGTTCGTTTTTTTCCTTTTGTACTGGAAAATATCAAGCAACATTGGAAGCTGTTTGTGGGTAAGCTTTTCGTTATATATTTATACATTTATATATACATTTTCATATTGCTTATAAATTTATGCTTTTAAGATCCCGTAAGATTGTTAAAATGTCAGGTCCAATTTTAGATATTGATGTTCCTGTTTGGGATGGAGATAGTGAGTTATTTTTTATGCGCGTAGACTCCGCTTTCTCCCTGTTTCCTGATTATGACAGTCATCAAAAACTGTCAAAGGTTTTTGCTAAACTACCTTCTGAATTGCAGCGACGGATTTATCCTAAGCTTGAGGCCATTAGGAAGCTACCTAATCCCATTTTTGGCCTACAAACGAGGTAGAATCCTTGCTTGGACCCACTGAAACTGAGCAGATAATAAACAAATATGCGCAGTTAGATATGCCAAATCTTGGCCCCATAGAAATACTGAGGGAATTAGGGAAACGTTGGTATAAAACCAACATTTCTGACCATGAGGCTAAGGTTGTTTTTATTAACAATCATCCACAAACATTAAAACTCTTTGCCAGACAGCTTCCCAACACTCTCTCTATAGATGACTTATCTGAGAGATATGAGTTAGAATATAGGGTTTTGGAATCCAAAGTGAATCCACCATCCTTTTCTTCACCCCCGCAAGATGATAGACTCTCCTCTTTAGAGAGGACAGTGGCGAACATGGCTAAAGTTCTAGAAGGATTGGCCATTACCAAATCCGAGCTCGACCCAAATTCGTTCCTAAGCCCAATTATAACGGTAGGCGGCGATCGAGATCTCCGCAATCCTTTAATAAATATGCCCTAAAGAACTGGTGTTATAACCACCAGAAGTTTTTTTATTCATGCCAAGTCTGTCTTTGTCGTTCCGAAGAATTTCCGAATTAGTGCCAGTTTCCACAGCTGACGGAAAGGACAACAGACCTTAGGCACAAGGGTGCATCAGTATCGGGAAACGTCTGGCGCAGGAAGTAGAAGACTGTACTTTCTGCACATCAACGGCATCAACGGCGCTACAGGGAAGAAGCCAACTACAATCCGACATCCCTGTCGACTCTTTTCGTCCACGCTGAATTTTTCACATAGAGAACCAAACAGACAATGCCGGTCGCAATCACCAGCCTACTTGTTTGCATGACCCGGCTAAACAGCCAAACGAACTTCTGCACCTTCTTGATTTCAAAACTGGCGAAGAGTACATCGCAGACACAGGTGCGGCAGTCTCAGTTCTCAAAGGTGATTCAATGGCCGAGATGTCGCTAGGCGTTCTTCTCGCAACAGCTACAGGCGAGCCCATACCAACTTATGGTTGCCAATACCGCACACTCAACATAGGTCTACGATGTGAATTTTCCCACAACTTCATCATTGCCAAGGTCTCACATAATATAATAGGCCTTGATTTCCTTCTAAAATTTCGGCTCATTGTTGATCTTACCAATCAAAAGATCATCGACCCCTCCACCGGACTTGAACAAAGCTTTTGGACACTTGCCTGCGAGCGTTTGGAGTTACAGGTCATTCAACCAACCCCAGTGCATCATTCAGCAGAGATATCAGCAGCTCTTCAAAAATACAAATCGCTTTTCGATCTTAACAAGTCAGAGCTACGAGTCTCCAACACGATGCATCAAATCGTCACAGAAGGACAACCTATTGCACTCAAGAAGCGACCACTGGCTCCTGCTAAGCTGAAAGCTGCACAAGAAGAATTATCAAGGCTTTTGGAAGAAGGAATCATCAGACCATCGAAAAGTTCATGGGCGTCACCACTGCACTTAGTCTCAAAAATCAAATGGATCGTACAGAGCCTGTGGAGACTACCGTAAGCTAAATTCAGTGACAAAATCTGATGCATATCCTATTCCAAATATCAACACATTACTTGAAAAACTCAACGGCAGCAATTTATTCTCAGTAATTGACCTTAGACAAGCCTAACATCACATCCCGGTAGCACCAGAGGATATCGAGAAAACTGCAGTCATCACTCCATTTGGCCTTTTTGAATATCTTTACATGCCTTTTGGACTTAAGTGTGCTACTCAGACATTTCAAAGATTCATGGACAACATATTTCGCGACGACTTTGCTTATTGTATGTCATATCTCGATGACATTATGGTATTCAGTCCAGATCTAGAATCTCATGCAAAACATCTACGAAATGTCCTCTCACGCTTATCCAACCACGGACTCAAGATCACCTGTGACAAGACGTAGATTGCAACTTCATCCGTCGACTTCTTAGGGCATCGTATCACGGCCCAAGGTATTCAACCGTTGCCGCCAAAGACGAATTCAATCAAGAATATCAAGTCACCAAGGACTTTGAGCGATTTGCAGAAAATCCTGGGAGTACTAAATTATTATCGCAAGTTCCTTCCAGGCCTTTCAAAACAACTTTATCCTTTTTGCAGGCACCTGCGGAAACGAAAATGACTTAGCAAGAATTCCATCATTGCTTGGTCATCCGAAGACGAGGAATTACTTCGACTTGCCATCAACTCTTTAGCAAATGCCATAATGCTAACGCATCCAGATTTTGAAAAGCCATTTCTACTCACGACAGATGCTTCTGAATTCGCTATTGGAGCCTTTTTGGAACAAGAGATCGACGGAGTTCGGAAGCCTATCAGTTTCTACTCGCGTACTCTCCAACCAGTAGAAACGAGGTATGACACTTTCGGCCGAGAACTTCTCGCCATCCACGACGCAGTGCGCCATTTTATCAGCATCATTGGCAGTAGCAGATTTGTTGTTTTCACAGATCATGCACCACTAGTTAGCGCACTTCGAAACGCAACTTCATCTATCGCCAAGTACCCTGCCAGAGAGGAAAGACAGCTTTCTCGTCTAAGCGAATGGCAATTTTACGTCTTTCACGTCAAGGGCAAACAGAACTTCATTGCAGATGCCCTGTTCAGGCCAGAGGTCTCTCTACAACCGCCTTTGCCGTCACTATTCACTGTCAACTCCGTGGCACTCAGTGAACCTGCACTAACGCCAACTCTCCTGCAAACTGAACAACGCGGTGACATTCATATTCAAAGATCAATAGCCCGTCACCCAACCAAGTTCATATGCAGTCTGTGGGAAGGCTTACCAATTGTTTACTTCACGGGTACGCAGCCCAACAAGCCAGTTCTGGCGACCAGCCTTCAGAGAAAAGTTTTCGATTCAATTCACTCAATTTCTCACCCAGGAAGCCAAGCGACTGTCCGACATCTTACAGATCGTTTCTGGGGTCACATTTCTTAGGCAGAATGTTAAACGGTAAGTCTCAGAGTGTGCAATTTGTCAGAAAAACAAGATCACACGACACACTCGTTCTAAGTTGCAAAATTTTCGGTCTACTTCTCGCCTAGCCATCGTCCACATCGACATAGTTCATCTGACAAAGGTTCAAGGTTTCAGCTACCTTCTAACTATGATCGATAGATTTACACGGTGGTCTGTGGCATTACCTCTTGGCACCATTTCTGCAGACGAAGTAACTAACGGTTTTATCTCTGCATGGATATCCAATTACGGTGTTCCCAATGAGGTCATCACGGACAGAGGCACTTGCTTCTCATCTGATCGTTTCAAAACCACCTTGCGGTACATGGGATGCATCTTACGCCAGACGACTGCCTACCATCCCCAAGCTAATGGCATGGTAGAGAGAATGCATAGGGAACTCAAAGCAGCTTTAGCATCCTCGTCCATTAATGGCAACTTGGTCGATGCACTACCTTTAGTTCTGCTGGCCATTAGTTCTCATACTCGAGAATCCATTAAAACGTCTGCGTCACAACTCTTGTATGGCATGGATCTACGCCTGCCTAGTCAGCTCTCACGTCTACTACCGGCACAAGATGACCCACAGAACGAAGCTACCCGCCTTCGACTTCATTTCGGTAACGTGTCCGAACAGCAGCTGAGACACACACCTCGTCCAGTCTTCGTTCACCCACAGCTCCACAGCTGCAAGAGAGTACTCGTTCGCAACAATAATGCTGTTGCACCACTACAACCCAAGTATCGCGGTCCTTACCTGATTTTACTAAAACAGCCAAAATACTTCATCATTATGCAAGGCGCTACACCGACATCAGTAAGCATAGACAGGTTGAAACCGTTTATTGAACCACCTGATCCTGAGAGCGTTCAACCTTCTACACACGTCTCAGGCTCCGTCTGCCCACAATCTCAACCTGCTTTGTATAACGCGTAATTATTTTTTTTAACATTAACATTTAACTATAAAATTTATTTTTAACCTTACGTTAATTTTCGTATTTGTCTCACGTGGCATAACCAGCTGTTCTTAGCTAACAATTGTGTAGCATTTTGAACAGTTCTTTGGTATTATGCCATCTCTGAGGCAATGTTCGTGTACATATTTTTATGCAATTACCTTTGATTTTAATGTATATATTTTACATTATAATGTGTTTCTCACACATGACATTACACTGCCTATTTTGGTATGACCAGCTACTTAGAGCTAACGCTTTCGTGTAGCAACACTAAGTAGTAATCAGCTTCATATCATGGTACAGGCCACTTTCAATGCATATCTCAACTTTATCTATTTCACAAAGACCACTCTACAAATGCCATGACCACAACGTCGAGCACTTTAGCTCCTTTGGTCGTATACAAACACATTGACAACGATCCAACCTGCTTAGGTTTTTATCTTAAACCTGGCAAATTCAGAGGCGATTTACCTCGAAATCTTCACGCTGCGGCTCCAAAAAACTTACACTGCTCTATTTTGCCTCACGTGCTATGACCGACCACTAGAGCTAACAATTTGTGTAGCAATTCCTAGTGGTTACCTGGCATCATATCATTGTTGAAGCAACCAACAAGCATATTTAAGCCCAGCACTTATGGTTCATCATATTTTGCTTAACTTGGTTCGAACTCTGTCATGCATTTCTTATCTAGCCTCGCAGAGAGGAATATTTTTTTCTTTTTTTTTCAGAGAGGAAAGTGTTGTAACGACACAATCAATCGCCGACATATTGCGTAAATTAAATTCAAATTTATTTACGTTGCACCAATGAGAAAATGCAAATTGCTGTTTAACCACGTTTAACCACGTTTAACCAATAGTATGCAAGTACACATATTGCATGCTATTTAAGCACGGTAATTTACCATGCAAGTCAGTTGTGGCATTTGCCTTCTACCTGCTTCACGCGTGTGCGTTCTGTCGGCTGTCAGTATCTACTCATCTTGTTGCGGGATACTGGAGAGACGAGCCACCGAGTGCAGGACCCAGGACACCATCCACAACGCGACAACTCAACCACGGGAGCGACAACTCAACCAGAGTCCACCCAAGGTTCTAGGACATCTTAAAACTCTGACGACTTCAAGGGTACGCATTACCAGGCCCTCTTAAGGGCCCCCATATCAGTAACTAATCTCTATTCAGAGCACCTTAACTGAGTTTGTAACGTCGTACGGCATTTACTTGAAGCCGGGGCGTTTACAAAATTGGCGACCGCGCCAGGATATTGATTATTATCTGATTTTTTTTTGGGTATAAATAAATTGACTTTCTTCTTCATTTGTTTGGGATAAATCGACTAACATTTGCGTTTTCTTTACCCTGATCCTGGTTTTTCTGGAAATTTTGTTGGGCATATATTCGTGAATTTGTGGTGTGAGCATAATAATAATTCATTGGCACTAAAGGCCAACGGGGCCTCTGTTCGTCTTCCCTAAAGGAAGATTTCAAATTTTGGAAGGAGTGACGCTGTTCTGTGTTGAAATAATAATACATTGTCATCAAAGGCCAACGGGGCCTCTGTTCGTCTTCCCTAAAGGAAAATTTCAAATTTTGGAAGCAGTGTGTTATTCTTGCTGTTGAAAATAATAATTCATTGGCACTAAAGGCTAACGGGGCCTCTGTTCGTCTTCCCTACAGGACAATTTCAATTTTTGGAAGGAGTGACGCTGTTCTGTGTTGAAATAATAATACATTGTCATCAAAGGCCAACGGAGCCTCTGTTCGTTTTTTCCTTTTGTACTGGACAATATCAAGCAACAGTGGAAGCTGTTTGTGGGTAAGCGTTTCGTTATATATTTATACATTTATATATACATTTTCATATTGTTTATAAATTTATGCTTTTAAGATCCCGTAAGATTGTTAAAATGTCAGGTCCAATTTTAGATATTGATGTTCCTGTTTGGGATGGAGATAGTGAGTTATTTTTATGCGCGTAGACTCCGCTTTCTCCCCGTTTCCTGATTATGACAGTCATCAAAACTGTCGAAGGTTTTGCTAAATTACCTTCTGAATTGCAGCGACGGATTTATCCTAAGCTTGAGGCCATTAGGAAGCTACCTAACCCCATTTTTGGCCTACAAAACGAGGTAGAATCCTTGCTTGGACCCACTGAAACTGAGCAGATAATAAACAAATATGCGCAGTTAGATATGCCAAATCTTGGCTCCATAGAAATACTGAGGGAATTACGGAAACGTTGGTATAAAACCAACATTTCTGACCATGAGGCTAAAGTTGTTTTTATTAACAATCTTCCCAAACATTAAAACTCTTTGCCAGACAGCTCCCCAACACTCTCTCTCTATAGATGACTTATCTGAGAGATGGGAGTTAGAATATAGGGTTTTGGAACCCAAAGTGAATCCATCATCCTTTTCTTCACCCCCGCAAGATGATAGAATGTCCTCCTTAGAGAGAACAGTGGCGAACATGGCCAAAGTTCTAGAAGGATTGGCCATTACCAAATCGGAGATAAATCATGTGAATGCTCGACCAAAATTCGTTTCCAAGTCAAATTATAATTGTAGGCGGCGATCGAGATCTCCGCAATCATTTAATAAATATGCCCCAAAGAACTGGTGTTATAACCACTAGAAGTTTTTTATGCTTGCCAAGTTTGTCTTTGTCGTTCCGAAGAATTTCCGAATGAGTGTCAATTTCCACAGCTGACGGAGAGGACAACAGACCGCAGGCACAAGGATGCATCAGTATCGGGAAACGTCTGGCGCAGAAAGTAGAAGACCGTACTTTCTGCACATCAACGGCATCAACGGCGCTACAGGGAAGAAGCCAACTACAATCCGACATCCCTGTCGACTCTTTTCGTCCACGCCGAATTTTTCACATAGAGAACTAAACAGACAATACCGGTCGCAATCACCAGCCTACTTGTTTGCATGACCCGGCCAAACAGCCAAACAAACTTTTGCACCTTCTTGATTTCAAAACTGGCGAAGAGTACATCGTAGACACAGGTGCGGCAGTCTCAGATCCCAAAGGTGATTCAATGGTCGAGATGTCGCTAGGCGTTCTTCTTGCAACAGCTACAGGCGAGCCCATACCAACTTATGGCTGCCAATACCGCACACTCAATATAGGTCTACGACGTGAATTTTCCCACAACTTCATCATTGCCAAGGTCTCATATAATATAATAGGCCTTGATTTCCTTCTGAAATTTCGGCTCATTGTTGATCTTGCCAATCAAAAGATCATCGACCCCTCCACCGGACTTGAATAAAGCTTTTGGACACTTGCCTCCGAGCGTTTGGAGTTACAGGTCATTCAACCAACCCCAGTGCATCATTCATCAGAGATATCAGCAGCTCTTCGAAAATACAAATCGCTTTTCGATCTTAACAAGTCAGAGCTACGAGTCTCCAACACGATGCATCAAATCGTCACAGAAGGACAACCTATTGCACTCAAGAAGCGACCTCTGGCTCCTGCTAAGCTGAAAGCTGCCCAAGAAGAATTCTCAAGGCTTTTGGAAGAGGGAATTATCAGACCATCGAAAAGTTCATGGGCGTCACCACTGCACTTAGTCTCAAAATCAAACGGATCGTAAAGAGCCTGTGGAGACTACCGTAAGCTAAATTCAGTGACAAAATCTGATGCATATCCTATTCCAAATATCAACACATTACTGAAAAACTCAACGGCAGCAATTTCTTCTCAGTGATTGACCTCAGACAAGCGTACCATCACATACCGGTAGCACCAGAGGATATCGAGAAAACTGCAGTCATCACTCCATTTGGCCTTTTGAATATCTTTACATGCCTTTTGGACTTAAGTGTGCTACTCAGACATTTCAAAGATTCATAGACAACATATTTTGCGACGACTCTGCTTATTGTATGTCATATCTAGATGACATTATGGTATTCAGTCCAGATCTAGAATCCCATGCGAAACATCTACGAAATGTCCTCTCACGCTTATCCAACCACGGACTCAAGATCAATTGTGACAAGACGCAGATTGCAACTTCATCCGTCGACTTCTTAGGGCATCGTATCACAGCCGAAGGTATTCAACCGTTGCCGTCAAAGACGAATTCAATCAAGAATATCAAGTCACCAAGGACTTTGAGTGATTTGCAGAAAATCCTGGGAGTACTAAACTATTATCGCAAGTTCCTTCCAGGCCTTTCAAAACAACTTTATCCTTTGTGCAGGCACCTGCGGAACTGAAAAGGACTTAGCAAGAATTCCATCATTGCTTGGTCATCCGAAGACGAGGAATTACTTCGACTTGCCATCAACTCGTTAGCAAATGCTACAATGCTAACGCATCCAGATTTCGAAAAGCCATTTCTACTCACGACAGATGCTTTTGAATTCGCTATTGGAGCCACTTTGGAACAAGAGATCGACGGAGTTCGGAAGCCTATCAGTTTCTACTCGCGTACTCTCCAACCAGTAGAAACGAGGTATGACAATTTCGGCCGAGAACTTCTCGCCATCCACGACGCAGTGCGCCATTTTATCAGCATCATTGGCAGTAGCCGATTTGTTGTTTCACAGATCATGCACCACTAGTTAGCGCACTTCGAAACGCAACTTCATCTATCGCCACGTACCCTGCCAGAGTGGAAAGACAGCTTTCTCGTCTAAGCGAACGGCAATTTGACGTCTTTCACGTCAAGGGCAAACAGAACTTCATTGCAGATGCCCTGTCTAGGCCAGACGTCTCTCTACAACCACCTTCGCCGTCACCATTCACTGTGAACTCCGTGGCACTCAGTGAACCTGCACTAACGCCAACTCTCCTGCGAACTGAAAAACGCGGTGACATTCCCATTCAAAGATCAATAGCCCGTCACCCAACCAAGTTCATATGCCGTCTGTGGGATGGCTTACCAATTGTTTACTTCACGGGTACGCAGCCCAACAAGCCAGTTCTGCCGACCAGCCTTCAGAGGAAGGTTTTCGATTCAATCTACTCAATTTCTCATCCAGGAAGCCAAGCGACTGTCCGACTTCTTACAGATCGTTTCTGGGGTCACAGATTTAGGCAGAATACTAAACGATGGGTCTCAGTGTGTGCAATTTGTCAGAAAAACAAGATCACACGACACACTCGTTCTAAGTTGCAAAATTTTCGGTCTTCTTCTCGCCTAGCCATCGTCCACATCGACATAGTTCATCTGACAAAGGTTCAAGGTTTCAGCTACCTTCTAACTATGATCGATAGATTTACACGGTGGCCTGCGGCATTACTTCTTGGCACCATTTCTGCAGACGAAGTAACTAATGGTTTTATCTCTGCATGGATATCCAATTACGGTGTTCCCAATGAGGTCATCACGGACAGAGGCACTTGCTTCTCATCTGATCGTTCCAAAACCACCTTGCGGTACATGGGATGCATCTTACGCCAGACGACTGCCTACCATCCCCAAGCTAATGGCATGGTAGAGAGAATACATAGGGAACTCAAAGCAGCTTTAGCATCCTCGTCCATTAATGGCAACTGGGTCGATGCACTACCTTTAGTTCTGCTGGCCATACGTTCTCGTACTCGAGAATCCATTAAAACGTCTGCGTCACAACTCTTGTATGGTATGGATCTACGCCTGCCTAGTCAGCTCCCACGTCTACTACCGGCACAAGATGACCCACAAGACGAAGCTACCCGCGTTCGACTTCATTTCGGTAACATGTCCGAACAGCAGCCGAGACACACGCCTCGTCCAGTCTTCTTTCACCCACAGCTCCACAGCTGCAAGAGAGTACTCGTTCGCAACAATAATGCTGTTGCACCACTACAACCCAAGTATCGCGGTCCTTACCCGATTTTACCAAAACAGCCAAAATACTTCATCATTATGCAAGGCGCTACACCGACATCAGTAAGCATAGACAGGTTAAAACCGTTTATCGAACCACCTGATCCTGAGAGCGTTCAAACTTCTACACACGTCTCAGGCTCCGTCTGCCCACAATCTCAATAACCTGCTTTGTATAACGCGTAATTAATTTTTTTTAAACATTAACATTTAACTATAAAATTTTTTTAACCTTACGTTAATTTTTAGTATTTGTCTCACGTGGCATAACCAGCTGTTCTTAGCTAACAAATGTGTAGCATTTTTGAACAGTTCTTTGGTATTATGCCATCTCTGAGGCAATGTTCGTGTACTTATTTTTATGTAATTACCTTTGATTTTAATGTATATATATTTTACATTATAATGTATTTCTCACACATGACATTACACTGCCTATTTTGGTATGACTAGCTACTTAGAGCTAACGCTTTCGTGTAGCAACACTAAGTAGTGATCAGCTTCATATCATGGTACAGACCACTTTCAATGCACATCTCAACTTTATCTATTTCACAAAGACCACTCTACAAATGTCATGACCACAACGTCGAGCACTTTAGCTCCTTTGGTCGTATACAAACACTGACAACGATCCAACCTGCTTAGGTCTTTTATCTTAAACCTGGCAAATTCAGAGGCGATTTACCTCGAAATCTTCACGCTGCGGCTCCAAAACTTACACTGCTCTATTTTGCCTCACGTGCTATGACCATCCACTAGAGCTAACAATTTGTGTAGCAATTCCTAGTGGTTACCTGGCATCATATCATTGTTGAAGCAACCAACAAGCATATTTAAGCCCAGCACTTATGGTTCATCATATTTTTGTTTAACTTGGTTCGAACTCTGTCATGCATTTCTTATCTAGCCCCGCAGAGAGGAATATTTTTTTCATTTTTTTTCAGAGAGGAAAGTGTTGTAACGACACAAATCAATCGCCGACATATTACGTAAATTAAATTCAAATTTATTTACGTTGCACCAATGAGAAAAAAGCAAATTGCCGTTTAACCACGTCTAACCACGTTTAACTAATAGTATGCAAGTACACATATTGCATGCTATTTAAGCACGGTAATTTACCATGCAAGTCAGTTGTGGCATTTGCCTTCTACCTGCTTCACGCGTGTGCGTTCTGTCGGTTGTCAATACGTGTGCGCTCTGTCGGCTGTCAATACCTACTCATCCTGTTGCGGGATACCGGAGAGACGAGCCAATTGAGTGCAGGACCTGCAGGACACCATCCACAACGCGATCACAGCTCAACCACGGGAGCAACAAATCAACCAGAGTCCACCCAAGGCTCTAGGACATCTTCAACGCTGAAGACTTCAAGAGAACGCATTACCCGGCCCTCTTAAGGGTCCCCATATCAGTAACTAATCTCTATTCAGAGCACCTTAACCGAGTTTGTAACGTCGTACGGCATTTACTTGAAGCCGGGGCGTTTACAAAGCTATGTACAGTCACGTTATTTTAGGTAACAGTAATTTATATGGCAGCGCACCAATATTGAGAATCAAAAAAATTATTTTTAATGTAATTAAAGAAAAACCAAGTTTCCTTATTTTAAACGAAAGAAATATCGAAAAACATTATTCCAATTTTTAAACAGAATTTTTTAATAGAAAACCATAAGAGGCCTTTTGGTCGGATATCCTATTTGGGCGGAACGATCAATAAATTTGAACAAAACAATTCCTCAGTTTATTTTGTTAAACTAGTTTTCTTAAGTCCTCCGATCAACTGCTCTGTATCCGCACATTTTCTTTTGTTTATCATCATACTAAAATAAGATTTATTAGAAAAATGATCCTATGCTAACTGTCTGACTGATTGCAACTGTAAATATTTTTTTAAAGTTAAAACCTGAAGCGAATTTTTATCATGTTACTAAATGCTCCCGAAATTTACAAAAGAGAACGGAAACGCGTTTAGACAGTAATATATTTTGAAGGTCAAAAATTAAAAAATTGAAAAACAAGATTCTTTAAATCAAGTTTGCGAGCTTTAACTAAAACCCAATCCCATTTTATTTAACCAGTGATCGGACAACATAGCAAAACTACCGCCAGTCGCACGCACTGACGCTTTTCGACCTTCCATGATCATCCCCAGTGTACGATGGCAAACTGAATTGCAAGGATCGATCCGCATTGCATATATATGGATTGCTAAAGTACGTGCGGATCAATCCCCGCTAGTCAGTTTGCCATCGCAATCTGATAGTCAGTGCGTCTGACTGGTGGTAGTTTTGCTATATTTTTCGACGACTGGTTAAATAACATGGGATTGGTGCTTAATTCAATCTCGCAAAATTGAGTTAAAGAATTGTTATCACCTCCCGTGCAATCAATTAATATTTAATTGAAAAATAAGATGGCAGGTACAAAATACCGACAACTGATTAATTATTCAAATCAAGTTTGCGAGCTTGAAGAGAACACCAATCCCATTTTATTTAAACAGTCGTCAAAACTACATAGCAAAATTACTGTCAGCCACTAGTATTGATGTGATTCGCGCTACCATGATCATCATCAGCATACAACGGTAAAGTGATTAGCAAGGATGAAACTGCAATGCATATATATATATATATATATATATATATATATATATATATATATATATATATATATATATATATATACTGTAGATATGCGTCTCTCACCTCTGGTAGTCCCCCGTACTAGAATTTATGTCGGCTGAAAAAATTTTATGTAGTCAAGCACATCAACTTATTTCAGCTCTCGCCACATGTATATAGGTAATACAATTGGGCAGCCATTGATTGCGAAAGTGATGGCAATAATTTTTTAAATCAAGTTTCAGAGCTTAAAGTAAACACTAATGCCGTTTTATTTAACCAGTCGTCGGACAACACCGTATTATATATATATCGTAGGCCGCCAAAATTTTATGTTCGTCACTGGATAGAAAATTTTCAGCCGAAATTTCCAGTCACGTACGCGGGACTACAAGTGGTGAGAGCAGCATATCTAATGTTTCTATACACACACATATATATATATATGGCAGTTTGATCCTCGTTCGCCAGTTTGCCGTCGTACTCTGATGATGATCATTGAAGGTCAAAAAGTATCAGTATGTTCGACTGGTGGCATTGTTGCCATGTTGTTCCACAGCTGGTTAAATACAATTGGATTAGTGTTTACTTCGTAATTATTTGTGTAACGACACAAAACAATTCGCCAACATATTGCGTGAATTAAATTCAATTCAATTTACGCGACACTAATGAGAAAAAAGCAAAATTTGCCGTTATCCAATGGTATGCGAACAGTCAAATCAAAGCTATTTAAGCACGGTGAATTTACCATGCAAGTCAGTTGTCGCGTTTGCGCTCTGCTGTGCTTTGCGTGTGCGTGTTGTCTGCTATCGTAATCTACGATGATTTTTGGCGTTCTTTACAAACATTGGCAATTTCAGTCATGCCAATCTTGTTGTATAACTAGTGAGACGGAGCAACATATTCAGTTGATCCCTTCAGTGAGCCAGTTACTGCAGAACTTCAAATAGATTACTCAGCTACTCACTCACTACGGATGTCAACGCCACAATAGAAGGAACAACAACCCAAGTAAATCAGAGCTAGTCTCAAGTATCTTGAAGTACTTCTAGACACGGCTACACCAACTGACTTTCTCGGCATTTGCCGGAGAACGCAATACCGGCCCTAATAAGGGCCCGCCTAACATTACTATCTCAGTCATACTTGGCTCCTAACTGAATTTGTAACGTCGTACGGCATTTAATTAAAGTTGGGGCGTTTACAAAATTGGTGACCGCGCCAGGATACTGAGTACTGTATTGTTTTTGAGTCATTTGCAAACTTTTGTATAAATACAATCGACTGTTTCTTATTCATTTTTTTGATATTACAGTCAATTTACATTTGCGTATAAGTTTTACTCTGATTGTGAATCTCTCTAAAGTCGAGATCACTGGGCAATTGTTGTTGCGAATATTTTTTTCATTGAAGATGTTCTATTCAATAATTTTTTATACGTACAAAACTATACACATTGGGAAAATGTGTAAGAACTAATTTCATCTGTATTCTGTGCTCACCAAAACAAGATTCAACTGCGGAAGATTCTGTTTCAACTGTGGAAGCCGTTTGTGGGTAAGTGTTTCGTTTAAAGTCGTTTTATACATTTTAATCTTGCTTATGAATTTATGCTTTTAAGATCCCATAAAATTATTAGAATTTCCGGTCCAATTTTCGATATTGATGTTCCTGTTTTGAATGGTGATAGCGAACTATTCTTTATGTGCGTGGACTCTGCTTTCTCCCCGTTTCCAGATTATGAAAGTCAACAAAAATTGTCAAAAGTGTTTTCTAAACTACCTTCTGAATTGCAGCAACGGATTTATCCGAAGCTTGAGGCAATTAAGAAACAACCCAATTCCATTTTTGAACTACAAAATAAAATAGAATCCTTGCTGGGTCCCACAGAAACTGAATAGATAATAAATAAATACGCGCAATTAGACATGTCAAACCTACGCCCCATTGAGAATTTAAAGGAATTACGGAAACGATGGTATAAAACCAATATTTTTTACCATGAGGCTAAGGTTGTTTTTATTAACAAACTTCCACAATCACTAAAATTATTCGCCAGACAGCTCCCCAACACTCTCTCTATAGATGACTTATCTGAGTAATCTCAGTTAGAATTTAGGGTTTGGGAACCTAACTTGAATTCGTCATAATTTTGTCCGCCCCCGCAGGATGATAGGCTCTCCTCTTTAGAGAGAACAGTAGCGAACATGGCTAAAGTTCTAGAAGGATTGGCCATAGCGAAATCCGAGCTAAATCAGGTGAATGCTCGACCAAATTTTACACACAAAACATATTATATCGGAAGGCGGCGATCCAGATCCCCGCAATTCTTTAACAGGTATGCCCAAAGACCTGGTGCTAAGATCAACAGAATTTTTTTATTCATGTCAAGTCTGTCTCTGTCGTTCCGAAGAATTTCCGAATGAATGTCAATTTCAAAAGTTGATGGGACAAAAAACAGGCACAGTGGTGCATCAGGATCGAGAAACGTATGGCGCAGAAAGTAGAGGACCGTACTTTCTGCGCATCAACGGCATCAACGGTGCCACAAGGAAGAAATCACTTACAATCCGACATTCCTATTGACTCTTTTCGTCCACGCCGAATTTGTCACATAGATAAGCCAGCGGACAATGCCAGTCACAATCAATAGCCTACTTGTTTGCATGACCCGGCCAAACAGCCCAACGAACTTCTGCACCTTCTTGATTTCAGAACTGACAAAAAATTCATCGTAGACACAGGTGCATCAGTATCAGTTCTCAAATGTGATTTAATGGCCGAGATGACGCTAGGCGTTCTACCACAGCTACAGGCGAGTCCATACCTTCTTATTGCTGTCGGTATTGCACACTCAATATAGGTTTACGGCGTGAATTTACTCACAACTTCATCATTGCCAAGGTCTCACACAATATAACAGGCCTTTATTTCCTTTTGAAATTTCTGCTCATTGTTGATCTTGCCAATCAAAAGATCATCGACCCTTCCACCGGACTTGAGCAAAGTTTTTGGACACTTGCCTCCGAGCGTTTGGAGTTACAGGTCATTCATCCAACTCCAGTGCATCATTCAGCAGAGATATTAGCTCTTCGAGAACACAAGTCGCTTTTCGATCTTAGCAAATCATAGCTACGAGCCTCCAACACGATGCACCATATCGTCACAGAAGGACAACCTATTGCATTCAAGAAGCGACCACTGGCCCCTGCTAAGCTGAAAGCTTCCCAAGAAGAATTCTCAAGGCTTTTGGAAGAAGGAATCATCAGACCATCGAAAAGTTCATAGGCGTCACCACTGCACTTAGTCTCTAAATCAAACGGATCGTACAGAGCCTGTGGAGACTACCGTAAGCTAAATTCAGTGACAAAATCTGATGCATATCCTATTCCAAATATTAACACTTTACTTGAAAAACTCAACGGCAGCAATTTCTTCTCAGTGATTGACCTCAGACAAGCCTACCATCACATCCCAGTAGCACCAGAGGATATCGAGAAAACTGCTTTCATCACTCCATTTGGCCTTTTTGAATATCTTTACATGTCTTTTGGAACTTAAGTGTGCTACACAGACATTTCAAAAATTCATGGACAACATACTTCGCGACGACGCTGCTTACTGTATGTCATATCTCGATGACATAATGGTATTTAGTCCAGACTTAGAATCTCATGCCAAGCATCTACGAAATGTCCTCTCACGCTTATCCAACCACAGACTCAAGATCAACTGTGACAAGACGCAGATTGCAACTACATCCGTGGACTTCTTAGGGCATCGTATCACGCCACAAGGTATTCAACCTTTGCGTCAAAGGCGAATTCAATCAAGAATATCAAGTCACCGAAGACTGTTAGCGAGTTGCAGAAAATTCTGGGAGTACTAAACTACTATCGCAAGTTCCTTCCGGGCCTTTCAAGACAACTTTATCTTTGTGCAGACACCTGCGGAATCTAAAAGGACTTAGCAAGAATTCCATCATTGCTTGGTCATCCGAAGACGAGGAATTACTTCGACTCGCCATCAACTCGTTAGCAAATGCTACAATGCTAACGCATCCAGATTTTCAACGACCATTTCTACTCACGACAGATGCTTCTGAATTCGCTATTGGAGCCACTTTGGAACAAGAGATCGACGGATTTCGGAAGCCTATCAGTTTCTACTTGCGTACTCTCCAATCAGTAGAAACAAGATACGACACTTTCGGCCGAGAACTCTTCGCCATCCACGACGCAGTGCGCCATTTTATGAGCATCATTGGCTGCAGCAGATTTGTTTTTTACACAGATCATGCACCATAAAATAACGCACTTTGAAACGCGACTTCAACTATCGCCAAGTACCCTTCCAGAGTGGAAAAACAGCTTTTACGTCTAAGCGAATAGCAATTTGACCTCTTACATGTCAAGGGCGAACAAAACTTCATTGCAGACGCCCTTTCCAGGCCAGACGTCTTGCTACAATCACCTTCGCCGTCATCATTCACTGTCAACTCCGTGACACTCAGTAAACCTGTACTAACGCCATCCTACTTGCGAACGGAACAGTGCGTTGACATTCACATTCAAAGATCAGTAGCCCGTCACCCCACCTAGTTCATATGCCGTCTGTGGGAAGGCTTACCAATTGTCTACTTCACGGGTACGCAGCGCAACAAGCCAGTTCTGCCGACCAGCCTTCAGAGAAAAGTTTTCGAGTCAATTCACTCAATTACTTACCCAGGAAGCAAAGCAACTGTCCGACTTCTTACAGATCGTTTCTTGGGTCACAGGCTCAGGCAGAACGCTAAACGATGGGTCTCCGTTTGTGCCATTTGCCAGTAGAAAAAGATCACACGGCACACTCATTCTAAGTTGCAACATTTCCGAACTACTTCTCGCCTAGCCATCGTCAACATCGATATAGTCCATCTGACAAGGTTTCAAGGTTTCAGCTACCTTCTAACTATGATTGATAGATTTACACGATGGCCTGCGGCATTACTTCTTCGCACCATTTCTGCAGACGAAGTAGCTAACGATCATCACTGACAAAGGCACTTGCTTCTCATCGGATCATTTCAAAACCACCTTGCGGTTCATGGGAAGCACCTCACACTAGACGACGGCCTACCATCCCCAATCTAACGGTATGGTAGAGAGAATGCATAGGGAACTCAAAGCTGCTTTAGCACCCTCGTCCATTAATTGTAACAGGGTTGTTACACTACCTTTAGTTCTAGTTGCCATGCGTTCCCGCACTCGTGAATCCAATAAAACGTCGGTGTCACAACTCTTGTATGGCATGGATCTACGCCTGCACAGGATCACCCATAATACGAGGCTACCCGCCTCCGACTTCATTTCGATAACATGTCTGAACAGCAGCCGAGACATACAATTCGTCCAGTCTTCGTTCACCCGCATCTCTACAGCTGCAAAAGAGTACTCGTTTGCAACGACACTGCTGTTGTACCACTTCAACCAACGTATCGCGATCCTTACCCGATTTTGTTCAGACACACCAAATACTTCATTATCATGCAAGGCGCGACACCGACATCAGTAAGCATAGACAGGTTGAAACCGTTTATCGAACCGCCTGATCCTGAGAGCATTCAACATTCTACACACGTCTCAGGCTCCATCTGCCTAAAATCTCAACCTAGCAATATCTTGCTTTGTATAACGCGTAATTGATATTTTTAACATTAATTTTTCGTTTTTCTACGTATCAAAATTTTTAACTTTACGCGCACCACTTGCACCCTATGTCACGCAACGTGACCTATAAATCCACGTGATTCATTTTATTTCTCTCACACTCGTCTCACGTGGTATAATCAGTTGTTCTTAGCTAACAATTGTGTTGAATTTTTTAACAGTTATTTGGTATAATGCCATCTCTGAGGCAATGTTTGCGTACATTTTTTATGCAGTTACCTTTTGATTTTGATGTATATATTTTTACAATATAATGTATGGCTCACACCTGAGCTCACACTGCCTATTTTGATATGACCAGCTACTTAGAGATAACGCATTTATGTAGCAACACTAAGTAGTTATCAGCTTCTTATCATGGTACAGGTCACTTTCAATGCATATCTCAACTTCATCAAATGCACAGAGACCACTCTACAAATATCATTACCACAACGTCGAGCACACACTAGCTCCTTTGGTCGTATACAAACACATTGACGGCGATCCAGCCTGCCCAGGCTTTAACATAAACCTGGCAACTTCAGTGGCAATCTACCTTGAAAGCCTCACGCAGCGGCTCCCAAATCTTACACTGCTCTATTTTGCTTCAAGCAATATGACCGGCCACTACAGCTAACAATTTGTGTAGCAATTTCTGGTGGTTATATGGCATCATATCATTTTTGAAGCAACCAACAAGCATACTTCAGCCCAGCATTGACGGTACATTTTTTATAGCTATGGGCAGAATAATAACCAGTTGCTTAACTTTGTTCGTACTCTGCCATGCATTTCTTATCAAGCCTCGTTGAGAGGAATTTTCCTTTCTTTCTTTTTTTCAAAGAGGAAAGTGATGTAACGACGCAAACAATTTGCCGATATATCGCGTAAATTAAATTCAATTCAATTTAGGCAGCACCAATGAGAAAAAAGCGAAATTTGCCGTTAACCAATGGTGTGCGAACAGTCAATTCAAGGCTATTTAAGCACGGAAAATTTACCGTGCAAATCAATTGTCGCGTTTGCCTTATACTGTGCGTTACGTGTGCGTACTGTCCGCTATCAACGCCTACGCTGATTTTTGGCTTGCTTCATACACATCGGCAATTTCAGTCACGCCAATCTTGTTGTTGTACAACTAGTGAGACGGAGCAACATATTCAGTTGATCCTTGCAGTGAGCCAGTTACTGCAGAGCTTCAAATAGATTACTCAGCTACTCACTCACCACGGATGTCAACGCCACAACACAAGGAACAACAACACAAGTCAATCACAGCTAGTCTCAAGTGCCTTGGAGTACTTCTAGACACTGCTACACTAACTGACTTTCTCGGCATTTGCCAGCCTTAATGAGGTTCCCAAACATTACTAACTCAGCCATCCTTGGCTTCTTACTGACTTTGTAACGTCGTACGGCATTTACTTGAAGTTGTGGCGTTTACATTGGTTTACATTCAATAACCGGTAGACTGTTAACAGAATAGACGCTGCTTTTGTTTGTTTACATTCAATAGCCGCGTAGACTGTTTAAAGATAAGACGCTGCTTAGCACTATGTTTGCTTACAGAAAATTATAAATATTATCTTAAAATTTAACCTCTATTTATTTTTTATTTTGTGCCAATATATTTATCACATCTACAATACTGACCTTTTCACGGTTTTTATTTAATGGACTTTCTTAAAGATATAGCATCTCACAGGCTCCTATAAGCGTTCCACTTCTAACTTATATTAGTTTTGTTGCATATTATAATTTTATTATATCTAATCTTACTTTGTTTGACTTGTCCGTTGCGTTTTCCTCCAGATTTAATATTTTCAATATGTGCATTAATGTATATTTCCCACTGTACGAGATCTCTACACCTCAGAAATTTTATTAGATATCCAAATCAAAAAAGTAAATCTGAGTTCTTTACAACTTTATCCGTGGTATGGCCTGGTGTTTAAGACCGAAGAAGAATGATGTGGACTCACGCAACCTTGAGGAATCCCTCTTTCTTTCTGGATATAGCTGCAAATATTTTGAAGATCCGTTAAAATCTGTCGAAGTGAATCTTGGATATAGTTTAATACCATGGTTTGGCGATCATAGTCTTATGATTGACAAGTAAGCTGAACTATTTATAAGATTGCTAAACTATTTCCGTTAATTCTATATGTCTTCTAACCTTTAATTGTATCAATTATTAATATTCACTAACACTAAATGTTAAAATGTTTAAGCTTGAAACATTTTCCCATGTTTGTATTAATAATAATAATACATTTATTTGGCATCAAAGGCCAACTGGCCTAGCAATAATAATTTTATCTGGCAACAGGCTCATCTGTACCAACAATTGAAAAAAGTCTAGATATTAATCTAAAGTAAAATTGTGTATAGGTGAGTGAGACTGGCCAGTTTATCGGTAGTGATAGCGGTGGGACTTTGACAATTTGGGTGAAAACGGATTTCAGCAGATTTAAAGCAGTGCTCTATGTATAAAAACAAAGTTAGTAATAACTAGGATAAAATCGACTAGAATGAAAGCTTGAGAAGAATTTAGATACGGATTTCCTCTGCAGGATCCAAAGAGCGGGGCTATAACACGTAGATAAGGTTGGTGCAAAAGATTCTGTAATACTTGCCGGACCCTGCATGTAATTTTCGGAAAGGTAAATTTTATCATTTTCTCATCCAGTGAACATACTAGAGCGTTTTGCGAAATTTGTTTCAATAATAACACATTGAATGCACTGGCGTGTAGGCCTAACCTAGGTTTAATATGTAGTAGTTTAATTGAAGTATTTGCGACTTTCAGCATTTTGACTTTGGGTCTGATGGTTTGATCAACATCCATCATATTCATGACATCTTAAATGGCATTATTGTTAAATTGAGAAGAGAAGGAAAAGGGACAATCATGAATGGAGGTCTTTTACTATATGAATGCGTTCTTTCGAAAATTGAAAACCTGCTGGCCTTACTGAAGTTGCTATTTATCATCATCATCATGCATAGTCAAACAAAAGCCAAAAGTGACATGTTGCACTGCCATATAACCATAAAAAGCGAACATTATAATTCGTATTGTTCATGGTTCATCTTCCTTATTATCGTGAATTTGCTATTGGAAAGTTCTGAAGACGCTGCAGTCGAAATTATTGCGTGGTTTCATTAAGGTTACTGTCAGCTCAGCATCAGGAGGCATTTCTTCTGAGTAAAACTTACAAGCCAACTGGTCATGTTCAATCGTTGTTTGGTGCTGCATCACCGTCGCATCTGCTAAAGAAACATTGAGTTTGACGAAGATTTTGACGGTTAGGTAGGTGAAAGTTTCGCGAATATTCATCTGGAGACAGATAATCTGACCAAATGAGAGACAACAAATGGTTGTACATTTCTGCCTTTTGGCCTAAATCAGGTCATTTTAACTGCTAGTCTATCCTATTTAGCCAACAGCTATGCTATTCAGAAGGTAGCAACTGTTAAGCCTCTTCAAGAGAATCGCATACAATTTTTGCATGTAGATTGCAGTCAGCCACGCAGCTACTGAAGATCGACGCAGATTTTTGCTGTTGATTTTGAGACAGTCTTTTCAAACTATATGCACGCATCGATAATTCTCCCTACAGAATACAATCGCCTACCATTTCTGTAACGTGATTTGTGAAGCACTTTCTATTCTCCTTTGATCCGTCAATCTTTACAAAAGAAAGTTGTGGCGAATTGGCCCATCGATTTTGTTGCGTGTTCGGTAAAATTGCTTCTTGTGTTATTTTCTCAAAGAATACTCGCACAAAATAAGTTTGTGTTCTTAAAATAAGCTTAATGAAAGTGTTACCTCAACGAACATTGACCTAAACCAAACCTAGTGACATTATTTGTTCATTAAATTGTCCAGACGTCGGCAGCTTTAATTGATTATCTCTCGTGTCTTAGTGGACGAGTGGTGAGGGGACACCACTTGTACCAAATTCCCAAGAAACTCCATGGAAATTGGAGCCGGCTTATCCTCCAAAAGGAGTCAGCCGCAGTAAAGTAAAGTAAGTAGTAGTCTTAGTGGAAGTAGTGCTTATAAAATTGAATGGACAGTTCCAGAGTGGATTGCATAGTCAACAAAAGGCAGCTTCAGCCGGGCTAGCACGTCTATAAATCTCAACCGAAGCTTATCCAGCTAGTTTCGGTTGAGCTGATTTTACGCCGTATGTGCTTAAAAGGTTGGAAGAGATTGTTGCGCTTCTACACTTAATATGACTCAATATCAATATTAAGCCAATGTTGACCGTCCTCATCAAACTCCTTGCACAGCTTACGAGCCTTCATGCAATTTTTCCATTTTTGGAGCAGTTATCACAAATAAAGCAACTGAGTATCAGTAGAAATCATAAGCTGGTACTTGGACTTGACAATTGGGAGTTCGGCTGACGCTTGCTCAAGCTATTTAAATTATATTTAGTTAAGTCGCTTTACTAAATACTTCATGTGAATTTGTACCTGCTATTGCGTTATTACACACACGCATAGGAAATTGCACCATTCAAAATTCTATTTCTTGATTAAATATTCAGTGGGCTTCGGGTATAATGTCAGCGTCTACTGATTAGTCACCACTTTGCACGAAACGCATGCGCACATGGAATTATACGTTCTGTTCATGTTAACAGTGGCAAATCCTTCTAGTTCTTCTTCAGATAAATTGTTACTATGAACGTAGGACATAATACGTAATTTCAAATAAAAAAATTTTATTATTATAATCAAGGTTACGATCTTGATATAAGCACCTTACCCATTAATTATTTACGTCAGTATAAACTAAGAATTGTATTGTGAAAAAATGGCAATTCATCAAGTAAACTGGTTTCATCCTTATTGGGAACTTATCATGTACTGGGCTTCATTGCTTTCCCGTCGTTATTGATACTTTATGTATGCTTTAACAATCTTTTAAGGTCATTACACATCAGCTCGTTTTTATCTTAATGTATTCGTAGGCTTCTGAATATCGTCTACCCAGTCTGCCAATTCTTGAAAAACGTCGCGAACTGTAGATACTATTCGTAATGAGTTTGTTAATAGTAAATTTTTATATGTAATTTACAATTAAAACCGTTTTAATAGTACATCCAAGAGTGGTAATCAATCGTCCTTCTTATGCTCTTACATTAAACTGCTATTGTTATGTGATTCATTGGAACTCTGAAGTGTTTTTCTTTACCGCGGCTTGTTTTTAAGAACGAGGAAAATTGCAGCAAAATGACGTATATATTTAAACGTACATTGGTTGCGCGGGTGGTGATAACAATTATTATAATCAAGGTTGCGGTCTTGAAATAAACACCTGACCCATTAATTACTTACATATGCCAGTATAAACTAAGAATTGTATAGTGTAGAAAAGGCAATTCATCCAGTAGACCGGTTTCGTCCTTATTGGGATCTCATCATGTACTGGACAGAATTTGCCGCGGACAGGACTCGAACCTGGGCACGTCTGCTTCGGAATCTGGTGCTCTAACCACTGAGCCATAGTAAATTTTTATATTTAATTTACAATTAACACCGTTTTAATAGTACATCCAAGACTGGTAATCAATCGTCCTTCTTATGCTCTTACATTAAACTGCTATTGTTATTTGATTCATTGGAACTTTGAAGTGTTTTTCTTTACCGCAGCCTGTTTTTAAGAACGAGGAAAATTGCAGCAAAATGACGTATATATTGTCAACAATTTATTTAACAATAATTGATTGCGTGGGTTGTGGTAACAATTCCTTAAATCAAGTTTGCGAGCTTGAAGTAAACATCAATCCAATTGTATTTAACCAGTCGTCAGACAACATAACAAAACTACCGCCAGCCGCAACGCACTAAAATATATTTATGTCTGTTTAGTGATGAGTTCTCAATATTGTCTAGAAAGATTTCAGCTAATACTTGTGATGGGGAGCTCCCCATTACCACATCATCAACCTGTTTATGTATACCTATATTCAAATGAAACTGTACATCCTTCGTGATTATCAAAATAAGTTTGCATAGAATATGATCGGGGACTGGAGATGATAGCATGTTTTGGTTTACTCCCTAAACTATAATGTGGATTGTTTTTTCAGCTGGAATATCACCAACGATGACGTCTCATCGAAAGACCATTATCTTATAATTATTGTTGGCATTCAAAAAATTCATTCTTAGTTGATGGTACGTTGATGTCACTAAAAATTGTTTATTTGATACATTTCGACGTAGTTATAAGTTGTGCGTTGTGATACGTTTTTTATCTCTGCTAATACATATCATCATTTGATGTGTCAACATGCAATATTTCCAGAGAGAAAGAAGGGAATCGACAAACAATTCTAACTTCTTATGGAAGCTTAAAATTCACACCCATAATGATGGATCCTAACCGAAAATCTTAAAAGTTTTAATAGCATGATCATTACTTTCAATTGAAAGAACGGATAAACTTTATTCTTAGATAGAATTTTGAATGGTGCAGTTTCTAATATGAATTTATGTTTTGTGGATCTTATGTCTTATCATTTATGGATGTATGCATGCGTGTATGTAATGTATTCATCTTATAAGTTTACATGGGAATATTTAATGATATATTTTAACGTATCTAATTTGGTACTACGGATTGAATAGTCGTATCGTTAGCCGTTCTGCTGCTGAGTTGTGTACGCTTGCCAATGAATCGTGTTTATTCTCAATTTCAAAAATTTTTCCGTTTATTGTTTTCACATAGGTTTGACTGTCGCGGTCACTTGGCGGATTTAAGTCAGTTCGATGCTGACCTAATAATACGATGTGCGCCAAAATTGACTTTAGAGGAGCAGAATATCGAAAAGCTCTGCGATTATGAGCGTTATCTTGAACTGCGTGAGGATATCGACGAAATAGCTACAAACATTGGTGAGTGGGACGCTATCTACAAATTGATATGTCTGCCAAATAATTTTTTGTTCTTGACAGACCAGTAACCTGTCATACAATTTCTATTACGCCAAGTGGATGCTTCGCCTATCAGTTGTTTTGGACGCTATCTGGTGAGTTAAAACGTATTCATTATTTAAAAACTGTAAAGTATATATTTTGTAATGCGACCGAGGAAGACGCTAGTTTTATGCAATGTTTTGGCTGTTAAAGGACAGAAAGATGCCAGTTTCGAATATGAATTTATGTTTTGTGGATCTTATGTCTTATCATTTGCCTACCATATATTATAATATAACAGAGAAAAAGCAACCAGTATAGCGCAATTGAATTATGCGTTGCTGTAAGTAGGTGTATGTGATTCCATATGACCTCGTTTATTTGATTTCATGATGCGGGTGTCTTGATTTATGTAAATTTATAAATAGTTTGTGTTGTAGGACAAATTAAAAGACGTGTGTATACGACATAATAAGAAAAGAACATATTTTCTCCAGACCTCAACTAGACTGTAAAATAGAGTTTTTGTTCAACATATTCATAGATTGTGGAAGATAGGGTGGAGTTAAATGTAAATGCTCTGGAAAAACAACCCTGAAACGAAAAAGCACATAGAAAAACATATGCGCACACAGACAATTCATGCACACGTCGATTTAGTTTATTTTAATGCCAAAGGAGGTTTTTGCCATGACTGCTTCCGCAATACGCATCTACTTTATATTTCTTGATTTTATAAATGGTTAGAAATCAACCTGATTTGGGGTGTGATTTGTATAAGCAACGTGTTCGGATATTTCTAAATGTTTAATCTAAAATTCTCATGTAATCGATGTGTAATTTCTGCATATAACTTTGGCAATTATTGCCTATTTTTAATTAAACAAAATTGAACTCTTCTATTGAAGGGCGCGTACCATTTACGTTTATGCTTACCATACATATTGTTATATGGAAGATATCAGTTTTGTATTAATTATGCGAATCGTTACACTTTTTTAAATTTATCGAATAAATATATTGGATGGTGTACACACTTTAAATGGACACTAATATTTATCGTCCATTTGTTGTTTGATTTCATTACTTTTTTCGGTGTTTATAGCTAATGGTTGCTTCAACAGATTGGCCTTGCTATGTAGAATCCATTGAGAACTTCAAACAGCACTTTGTTTATAGATGTACTTTTCAGTCCATGTTTGTTTTATTTGTTTTTCCTAAACTACCATCTTCGTTTCTCATTATCAATACGTGAATAAAAGGTATTGTATTAAACTGAGTTTTCGCGCTCATAGAGAAACAGAATGCGATGATCGATGATGTTACATTTCTAGCATGTTATTTATTTCTACATCTTCGTTAATTTTTATGATCTGGCAATGTCTAAAACAACTTTGTTAGTAAACAAGTACCTCGAAATATTTATACGAGCAAGAATGAGGTATAAATAACGACAGAAACTCAATAATGCCGCACACAACACAAGGACAGTTTATATTAGTTCACCTTTAAAAATGGACGCACTATCCGAAATAATTCTTCGACAAATAAGAAACAGTGAATATCTGGATGCAAAATAAAAATCTTACTCATTATGCATCGAGACGCCTGCTACAAATAAATCTAAAGGATAAACTGCCTTCTCAATATTCTTTATTTATGCAAATGCAATAACTGCTGAATCTAATATATAGGAAGAATCAGCCAATTACTAGGAATAAAATCCAAGAGCAGTTAGCCTAACTAAAATTGGCAAAGAAAACTTTTCTGCAATATACGAGAACAGGGTGCATACAGATTACACTTCAAACCAAGTGGATTTTCGTATTTTTTTTCAATGTAAGAGAGTAAAAAGTATTGCGAAACAAGCCGGTTGAATTGATTATATATTTTTAATTATTTATAAATGTATGTCTACAGGTGTTTTACGTTTCCTAATCGTTATTATAGTAAGCATGTCTCCCATTAAAATTAATCCTTTTAGATTTTCTATATTTAATTTGGAAAAGGCCAAAATCGCACTCGAGTTGAGATTTCCCAATAAAAAAGCTATTAAAAACGCAAAACATTTTCAACTTATATTACTAATTCACAAAAAATTGTTAAACCTGAAATTATGCGTGCTAGATCAACTATATTATTATTGCTATATATTTATTCATTTGTAGACATTTTTTAATTTTCAGCAGTAAAGCATCAGTATTTTCTATTCATATAATGCAGGATGTAGTGATAATATGATGCCTTGTTAAATTTTCATTGAGTGGCACAATCTTCATTGATTTCTATTAGGTTATTTTAACTGAAGTAAAGCGGTTCCCATCTATCACTTCAATCTAAAAGCGTTTTCAAATCTAAAAACGTGTTACCTTGCATCTCGTGCGCAGAAAAGCTGAATTTATGCTGCACTGATATCTTATTTTATAATTTTTTAATGAACAATTTCATATACAATACAATTTTATCTTTATTTTTTAGTGAGAAGTACTGCTATTACTTCAGTTTACCTTTTTCTCATCTTGTCTATTTTTATAATTGATAGCCTATGCTTACTCTAACTTTAAACCCTTATATTTTAAAGCATGATTTTCGCATACTCTATTCCCTTCTCGTTTAGGTAAACGGATAAGGTGTCGTTAAACGAACTCCATTTCTTACTTTTTATTCCTTCCATAAAATAGAACTAACTAATGTTTCATGATTAGCCCTTCTTTTATGTGGAGACATATAGCATACATTTAGACTTAAAGTTCCAACTAACCACCCACAATCTGTCATTATAGAACAGACACCATGACACCTGAGGGTTGGGTATTTAATTGAACATTTATATATTTAAATGAACATGGGTGATAACGATTGTGACAGCAATTATTTTTATTATTATGTAATACCCCATCTGTTCTATAATGACAGATTGGGGGTGGTTAATTGGAACATAAAATCTAAACGTGTCATTTAGGTTCCACTTAAAGAAAGGCTAACCAAAAACAGTTAGTGTATAAATGAAAATTGCATGAAGTGTGCGGCAGAGTGGCTCTGTGATTATCGTAACAGACATGCCCATGTTCGATCCATTTTCCCGGCATATTATTTACAGTAAGTGGTGAGCTTCCAATAACGAGGAAACCGGTCTAATGAATGAATTGTATTTTCTACATTGTACAATGCTTAGTTTATTTTGACAAACGTATGTACATAACGGGACAGGTGTTTCTACCAAGACCGCAGCCTTGCTTTAAATAATTATAACTGCCCACAAAACCCTTGTTCAATTTATCATAAAATAAAACTTCTGGAAATATTGTACACATATCAGTCCTTACGATAATATTGAGATCTCTGTTCTATTAATCTTATTACTGACAACGTCGATCCCTCTTCGCATCACAGAAAACTTTATAGCAGAATTTAAATACTGGTGCTTCACTGCCGTATAACCATGATGAAAAAACGAATACTTATAATAATAACTACAGTGACAAATTTAATTATTCTAAAAAGTAGTGGTTTTCAAAGGACGGATACTTATCTTGGTAATACACAGGAACGAGGCAACCTTCACTTCTACACACAGCTTTAGGGCAAGTCGACATTGGAAATGCAGTCTTCTTTCGAGTTTCGCTATATTGGTCCATAAACAGAACCGAATATTGCAGTTAATTCTACAAAACTTTAAAAATAAATTTTAGACGATTCTGTTAGAAATCTGCAGCACGATCGACACTGCTTGATTTTATGCCATATTGCGCAAAATTTCCTACCAAAAATGACGATGCACACATGGACCCTATCCTGTTAGAAAAACGTGTCCTATGCCACCCAATTTGATTGTGGTTTATTTTAGTTGCTTCTGACATACGAAAATTTACCAGTCGTGTCTCAAACGGCATTCTGCCTTTAAGAGAATAATGCACTCTCATTGAAAGCTTATTGAAAATGTGACCTATCCAACGCAATTGGCTGAGTCATATTTTTTCCAAACAAGGAAATTTTGTTGGTTGACATGAATGGGTCTACGAATGTCAGCTTTGTTTATTCATTGTTGGCAACCAATATGGATTATGCTTCTCAAAATGTTGTAGTCGAAGGATGCCCATGGAAGAAGATCAATGTCGTTCGCATTGTGAGCTACAACAAATCCAGGCACAAGACAGAATTAACTAATTATTCTTTAGATTCCCATCCATTAATTTATCCTTTGATAAATGATTGTACGTATCAGTAGGGCAAAATGTTCCATATTGCGATTGCTAGTGTTCGTTGGTAAGATAGCTGATCCACCTCGTCCGTGTTTTTAGCTATCCACTGCAGTTTCAATTTCCGTCTGTTGCGCAGGGTGTTAACGTAATTCTTAGACATTGTCTCAGCCAACGTTACACGCATTTATTTCCTAAATATAATGGTGATGGTTCATCTAAGAGCCATAGGATAGAATGGAAATTAAAATAAAATAATCTAGAGAATGCGCGTAAAAGACTTTAATGTGCACACATTTGTTATCCAATCTCCAAACGATTGCTTTATACATTTTCGTACCTCTGATAAACTCACTAAAAGATTTTCCTTATTATATTTGTCCATTTAACAAATTATTATACCTTGTTTTTAAAAAAATTCAACTTAAGTAAATATGCTTCATTGATATCATTTAGATTATGCAAAATCACTGGCCTACATAGTGTGTCATTTTATGCATACATAAAAAGAGATCCAGGTCTTTCTGTAAGTAGCCTAACAAAACATTACATTATGCATCTTTTTTCCGGTAGCCCTGGTTATTTCTAGATTCTCAAAAACATTTTCTTTTGTTAAGAAGAGTACGGTTTGATGTGATCCAAATAATAGTGTCAGGAATTTAAATAAAGACGAGGTGTATTGCATGTGTTCTAATGGAAATTATATTGGTTCAATGACATCAAAGATCTCATATTAGCATGTACAAAAAACGTGCAATTTACATGTGAAGGGATATACTACCGTCAGATCAATGGTGTAGCTATGGAAAACTGCATTGCACCCCTCCTGCCAGGTCTATAAATGTATCATCTTGAAAGAAATGAGCCTAAATGTATAATTGAACAGTGCGCCTTCCGAAATCCTCAAACAATCAAATGGAGCTGATCCATACATCAAATTAACTCTCGAGGCATAGAAAGACTATAGTTTTCCCTTCCTTGTCATCAAACTCAATCGAGAAGAAAATGGGGATTTGACACTGGCCATATATAACGAATCCACTTTTACCGGACAGTACATTCACTACAATAGCAGTGTGCCAAAATCCCACAAAAGAAACTTAGTCAACAACCTAGAAAACAGAATCAGGAAGATCTGCTCTGAACACAAGATTGAGGAAAAACTGTGCTACCTGAGGAAATTTTTTTTCTAATGAACAACTACATAGGACGATTCATAGGTGTCAACATCAGACCACGAGAGATTCGCACTAGAGAGGATACCGTCAAGCAGGTTTTCCTAAACTTACCATTTAGAGGCGACGTACCAACCTCAATAATTACACGGCGGCTGAATAGAATAACTAAAGAGAATTTTCCCAGTGTTAAAGTCAATATCACATTTAACACAGAGAAAATCATGAGGTTGGATGCCGAAGATAAATTGCCAATTCTCTCCAAATAATTCATAGTCTACAAATTCTCATGTATGTGTGGTAGCTCATATATCGGACGTACGAAGAAGTAATTGATAAACAGAATCCAGCAACATGCACCACAGAAATTGATTAACAAAGACATGTCACTGTCATGTATTGGAAACGGGTCACCCAGTCAATTTGACCGATTTCTCGATTATACATAAAGCAGGATCAGAAAAATTATTGTTTATTTAGGAATCTTTTTATATAAAACAAAAAACACCTGGCATAAATATTCAAAAGTTTCATCAACATGATATTTTAATCAAATGGCCACGAATAACAAAATTCAACAACAATTTACTAGTATCCAGGCAAGACCGAACACGCCCTCGACTAGACTCAACAAACATTCAATCGGATTGGCAACAAACTGAAGAGGAAAAAACATGCACATACGGTGACAGAAATTTCCAAAAAATATGAGCGTTCAACACTGCAACCCGCATTTGCGCTGTTACCAAGTGAAGAAAAAAATTTGCGCAACAAGGTGAAACGAAAGTCTTCACTCGGAAAAATAGCACACGTACACGTAACAGCGAACACGAACACAAACGCATACAAGCTTACCAACCAGCCAAAACAAGAAATAGAAGTAAAAGCGAGTCAGATTTATTGCCACCCACATATTCAAATAAAAACACAATGTATATAAATGAAGGGTTGTAGAGAGAAGTTTAGTTATCTCTAAATAAATGTCCATTATCCACATTTTACTAATGTTTTTTCTTCCTAATTATATATATACATACATTTTTTCCTTATATATGCATTGCAGTTTGTTATCGTTAGTTTGTTTGCCGATGATGATCATTTGAGGTCGAAACGCGTTAGTACGTTTGAACGACGTTAGCTTTTTTATATGGTGCGCCTTGTTAGATACAATGAGATTGGTGTTTTTCTCAAGCACGCAAACTTCAGTTAAAGACTTCTCACCATCCGCGAAATCAATGACGGTTTCTTTGTATAATTTGTATATACGTAGTGAAATCTGAGAAAATGTTCTTTGTGACTGCATACAAATTGTGCAGCCAACATTTCCAGTCGAGCACAATCTATACGAAACTACTAGAGGTGAGAGCCGCATATCTAACTTTACTTTCCATACATATGCAATGGGGATTGATACTCGCTAGTCACTTCACCATACTCTGATGATGATCATGAAAGTTCGAAACATGTCAGTGCGTGCGACTGGCAGTAGTTTTTCTGTTGTTCGACAAATAATTAAATACGATGGGATTGGTGTTTACTTCATGCTCGTAGACTTGATTTAAAGAAATTTTACGACCACCCTCGAAGTCACTGTCTGTTTCTTTGTATAATTTGCACGTGTAGTAAAATCTGAGGAAATGTTCTTTATATTTGCATACAAATTGTGCAGCCAACATTTCCAGTCTAGTATAATGCATACGAAACTATTAGAGGTGAGAGCCGCATATTTATTTTATCATATGTGTGGATTGCGGTTTGATCCTCGGTAGTCAGTTTGTCGTTGTACTCTGATTATGATCATGGATGTTCGAGACGCGTCGGAATTTTAGATTGACGGTAGTTTTGCTATGTTCGACGACTGATTAAATACAATGGGATTGTTGTTTACTTTAAGCTCAAAAACTTGATTTAAAGAAATCAGAAAATAGCTTGTATGTAAAACAGGCATGCGCTCAAAACACGACAAGATTTAATATTAATCATAGCTAACCATTGACATCTTTTGCGTACGAAAGAAGTAATCATGTATGCTTTTTATGTATCCATCTTTGCGCTTTAATACACAGATGATTTTGACTGTGTTTATATTCAATTAATGTAAAAAGAATTCTTTAATCTATTTAACCTCGCAGAAACTGTTGTATAAACCTATTTCAATATACGCTTCATCATCAAAAATCAACAATACAATTACCTATCTGTTTCAACATAAACTATTCACACATATGGAAACAAATGTTGCACTGTAAGAGTCATTTATTCGGTAATTTCGTAAACAATGTATATTTAATTTGCAAGTAATGCTTTTTAAATGTGGAACATTAGATTGTCTACATATCACCCTTATAGCATATATTATTCAAATATCTTTGGTAGGCCGGGTTTTTCTTGATGGAACATGTATACATGCGCTGGGAGCGCTGCAGTACCACTTCTCAGGACAACACCATTGAACTGACGATATTGTTCATCATTAAATAGAAAATGAGCTTTTGATTTGCAAGCAAACAGAAGTTCTATTCCCTTCAAGCAAATCGGACTCTTACTATATTCATTAGGAACAAAGTCGCAGCGGATCACCGTTATATTTTCAAACGGAATGTTGGTACACCGCGATATTGCAGCAATTCGGACCATTGTTTCATTGACGGCATACATGTTCTTTCATTCTTACATTAATGCGGGGGAATTTTTAGCCGTCTATGTTTTAATGATGCATCGGATAGAATGCTAGATTTGGCATTGGCATAATTGCACGCATTGTTATATCGTATAGCCTTGCGGAATTCATCGAATTGGTTTTTCTTTCTGATTCCTCCCCAGAAATTCTGATTTTTCTAAAAAATTGTCCTTCGACACTGCGATGTGTTTTTACATATTTTGAAGGTGAAACTTATTTTCCCCCATTTTGATGGAATTATTATTTCTGTCCGTCTGAATTTTGACTGAGAACTTGTAAATTAAATCATAAATCGTCATAAGCATCGTTTGTTTGAGCAACTATTCTGTGAGAATTTAATTTAACGTGTAGCTCTTCCGAAATTGTTCTGTTGCACTCACTATTTCTTCATTGAGACCTTAGTTTCATTCGGATTGATTAATCTTGTTTAGTCATTATTGAAGTTTTCGACTAAAGCCTGCATATTTGTGATGTCACGATTAATTGAAAATCTTTTAAATCACAGAATTTTGCTCCAAGTAATAGTGTTTCATTTTGATGTGCTGAATTAATTACATCTGAATAGTTGAAGACATCATTTTCCGGATTGGTGGGGAATTTGGATTTGGCAAGGAATTTATCTAAACACATCCTCAACTCCTTTATTTCGTTAACATCTCGATCTTTTCTGTGAAAGCCCCTGTGCATACCTTGTTGATTTCCTCTGTTCTATTGCCAAGCGGTTGCATTTTTAAAAATGTCATATATTTGCATATTTTCCATCAATCGAATTTAATCAAAGTCTCTATATTAACTAATTGTTTGTACGTGCAGTAGCTCGGATCGAGGAAGAGTTAGAGGTGTTGTAAATCTTGAAAATGAACAAATATCCGCATAAATGCATGTATGACCTCGCTTAGTTCGCGTTTCAGAAGACAGTAACAAAAAATTCGACATGAACCTAACATTCAGAATTCTTTTAGCCTCAATTTTGTCCAACAGTTTGAACAAATTCAAAATTACAAACTTTACCAGTGTTAGAGTACATCTCAAACAAACACAAAGTGTAATGCTTTTGAACGCTAAAGGTCAACAACCTGCTATCTACGAACCTCTAATTGTTTAAAATTTCAAATGTACGTGCGGCAGCATTTACTTAGAATTTACTAAGAATCAGATTCTCCAAGGTTTCCATCAACACTTAACAAAGAACTTGATCCAGAGATAAGTAGAATAATCCGCTAAAACAGCAATTACTGATTATACAATTTTAGAAATAAAAACTTTATTTCAGAATATTCTAAATAATCCATCAATATAAAATTTATATTTCAGTGATCGCGAATTAACACATAAGGAACACATTTGTTCAGTAAACGGAAAAAACGATTTATACAGACGTCATAAAACGTAATATTAGCAACGAATGAGACTATAGAACAGGTTAAAACAGATTTCCGCTAAGCAACGAAGGACTACGTTCTTCGCAAGAAACCAGCAGTACGGTTATCATGAAATACACATACTCGCACAATGTATAATCCAAGTAAACAACCAAGTACAAAAATCTTCCCGAGAAAAATATGTACACACATTTTTCAACCGGGGGGGTATGCTGAAACTAAACGAATAGCCATATACACAACTTGAAAGCATGTAATATATGCAGAAGCATTCAATAACTCGCCAAGGTGATATATATATATATATGACAATCACAACAAGCTTTCATTAATTTAGAAAACTATGCATACTCTATGTGTAATTTAATATTTTCTTTGGTAAAGCTGAAGGAAATATTTTTATTATCTTAACAAAAATATTCAGAAATAAATTTTCGTTCATCTAGTCAATGAGTGTTTTTCTTCCTTTTGAATGATTATGTATATATATATATATATATATATATATATATATATATATATATATATATATATATATATTTGTACTCACGAATTTAACTAATTAAAGTTAGTACCCGTTTTTATTCTGTTGCTTTGGTTAATTGTCTTTTTATGGGCTTTTTACATGATATTTTTGTACGTGAATTTTATCCAACAGCATGATTGTTGCACTTTGCCGTGGTTGCATTTCCTAAAGTCCTGCCACAGAAAGTAATGTTTTTTCTTTGATTTTCATTAATTAAAAAATCAGGTTATTATTTTTATTCTATGTCAGACATTTAATTCAAAACAATTTCATACTCAACTAAATCAAATTGCTTTCGTTGTTCGCGTGGTCTTACATATTATTTTTATTAGTTTGAAAGGCAATCGACTCATTAGACATTAATACCGATTTTGGAAACTGATCTGTGTTGGTCTGGGCCATTGATAGCTATCCTGGATATTTTCGACTTGACGATGTTCAAACTGTGCAAAGTCCTTTTACCAACGATAATATGAATCTTACTTGCATTATTTGTACACATCTGTATTATTATACTGCGAAAAAAAACTTACTGTCAATGAGTAGAAAGCGAAGAAATGTGAGCGAGCCAGACAAAGAGAAAAATTTTGGCTTCTTTGGTGAACTGGTGTTTGACACCTCAAATCCAGATGCTTCGGGTAAATAGTGTTCGTTAGCTTATCGCGGCTGATCGTCTGAAATGAAATTGATAGCATATCCATCACCACTACAAATATACAGCCCACAAATCACTGAATCTTGTTATACTTATGCGGCAGTGATGAAAAAAACAGCGTGGTTTTTTATTAGCAATTATCTATATTTAACTAAAACTGTTTCTTATTCCGTCACAATTTTTCACGTATTGTCTGTATTTCTGTTCCATCTATATCCAAAGATATACCAATTTTAAAACTGTTCATCGCGTTTCTTTTATTAAGACGATGCGCGTTGGTCTATTTGAGAGCCGAAAATGAGAAAATCGTGCTTTAATTTTAATTATCCCCTTTTGATCCATTGGATCACTACAAGTAAGCAACTTAATCCGTTATTGTTAACTTTTTGTACCAGTTATTAATTGTATTAACATTGCTTTGTCGTTTGTCTTGCTTTTTGTGTGCAGTTGACAGCAATTCTAAACCATTTTATCTAACTGGTCGAATGAAATCTGGACCTTGAATAAATTAAGCAGAAACTTCCAAGTGATCGGAGAACTGACCAGCCAACCAGCCAATCAAATCGCCGATCAGTCGTTGTCAATATGGATTTACGCAAAGAAAAGACAATTGGGAATACTTCACACAGAGTGTATCAGCACACTGAATAACTGCAGCCTGCGTTTTTTCTATAGTGTGCGATAAAATCTGTTAAAACATTGTATACCATCTTATTCTTACTGCATTTCATACGCCAAAACATTATTGTTTAGCTTTTAAAGATAATATATTTTATCCTTAGTTCAGTTCGCGAATATGTTAGAATGTTTTCAATTTTTATCTATGCAACCAGAATTCGGTTTAGTGATTATTCGAAGGATAGGTAGGGTTTCCAGATAAAGACTTGATTGGTAAATAGCTAGATTTGAAGGCGTAAATGTGTTATCATCACAGCAGTGTGGTAAGTCGCTTTCTGTGTATTGATATTTATTTATGTGCAAGCGTATGTGCAGTCGATTTGTCTTTCCCGTACTTACCAATTGTTCTGCTTTTTCCTAATTTTATTTATTTTCTCGTGTAGGCGAAGAAGCGAAACGGGCAAATGAATCACTCAGAAGCAATTACGCAGCTGTTCAATTCGCCTACTCAGATGAACCTTCTGTGAATGATAACAATAATATGGCGCAATGTGTAGTAGGTGGATGCGGTAAGTAAATCAAATAGAGATATTTGCAAGAATAAAAGGGAACCGATGCAAATGGAGCGTACTTTCAGTGAATTCGCATGCCGTTGAGACCTAGTAGCTAATGTATCTTAATTGACCTCGCCTGGAAAGCTTTTTAAACAGCTGGATCTATTTATTAAGTGTTGCACACCTAGTAACAAATTATTCGAAATATGACCAGAAGGATGAGCCAAAGACAGCATGAACGAAAAGTATAACCTTGTGGACATTCGTTTCGTGCTTACTCGTGACTCATTTGAAGGAGCCGGTATTACACTCAATACCCACTATATATTTGGGTAAGGAGTGTTGGAAAATAGGACGGTAACCATAATGTTGGTATCATGTACTGACACAATAGTCCTAGTGTTGGTACCCTTTACAGGCGTAGTATATATATATATATATATATATATATATATATATATATATATTCATGAAGTTAGCTCCACTATCGTCCTAATTTCCTACATCACACCCAAATATGTTGTGAGTAAAGGGTGTAATACCGGCTCCTACTGATGAGTCGTCAGTAAGCACGAAACCAATGTGCTTTAGATTATACTTCCCGTTCATATTGTCTTTGGTTTATCTTTCTGTTCATAAGTGAACTAATTTGTTACTAGGTGCGCAACACCTAATACAAAATTGCACAATTATTAGCTCTCCGCCACAAGTAGTATCTATCTGTTATATATATTTAACTGAATGATATGGTTACCGCGAAATGTGATAGCTGATATCGATCAACGCCTTGGGTGTATGAATTTGCTGGAGTAACATGTGTTCAGAAATAGTTGTACTTCTCAGTTTTAGTGAGCTTTAGCATACATTGAAATCTATTTTATTAGTACCAACTCGGCAACGATAGTGTTGATCCCATTTATCTTTCCTATATCATACTGATACAATAGCCATAGTGTTAGTACCCTTTACAGACATATATATAGTCGCGTTTTGTACAACTTTGTATGAAGTTTGCTTCACTACCGCAGGTTAACACATTCGTATAGGATATGTACCGTCCTAATTTCTCACATTACTCACTTAAATATTAGTTATACGGAGTTGTACCGACTTCTACTGATGAGATTCCAGTAAGCACGAAACGAATGTGCTCCAGACTATACCTTCCATTCATGCTGTCATTGGTTTATCGTTCTAGTCATATTTTAAATAATTTGTTACTAGATGCGCAACACCTAATACACAATTGCATATATATTAGTTATCGGCTTCCAAACCTGCTACAATACCCCATGGGCCTTTATTCGGAACAGTAGGGGTTCTTATTTAAGCATTTAAAATTGATTGCTGATGTTGCCTTGCCCGAATGCTAACTTGGCCATAATGGTATTGTGGAGAGATTTAGTTTGCGTCATTTCTGTGAGTTATCCTGATAAATTTACTCATAGTAGCAAGGTGTTCCTTCTCTCTCTGCTTCCCTCGTAAATCTCACTAATAATTTGTCTAAATTCACTTATATACTTTTTTCACTCCTTATGGTTATATGGCAGTGAAACATCAGTCACTTTTGACTTTTGTGTGGCTGGACATGATGATGATGATGATGATGATGATGATGATGATGATGATGATGATGATGATGATAATGATTCCGGCATTCTAAAAGGATGTGTTATTGCTCTCCTGTTTATTTATGTCGTTAACGTAGCCTGTGCTGACATAACTGCGTCATTCCCCAGAACAATTATCAGTGCTGGCAATCGGCTTGTTTATCTCAAATACGCTGACAATGCTGTTATTTTGGCAGAAAAGGAAGACAAGCTGAAGTGCCCATTCAAAACGATTTCTAGCTAAACTTACGAAGCCGGGTCGTAAAGATCACTTTTTCACTACCAATATGGTCGTACCAAGCAGTGCCTTGCTGCGAACTGTAATGTATTTGATTTACTTAGGATCTATGGTGATAAAAGAGATCGCCTTCTGCCGACACTTCCAAATATATTAGTTGCAGCTACATCTGGCAAATTATGAAAACCATTCTTTGAAACAAGTCTTCGAGTAATGCTTGTTGGCGTTCCTATTCTATGCTTGGAGACTTTGGAAATGACTTTCTATAATTGCTAGCGTATCGACAACTTTTGAAATAGATTTATTCGTTCGGTCTGGCTCAATATATTGCAAGTTGAGCGTCAGCGTGCTTTATTAAGAGCTAGCAAACCTTTTCTCTACGTTCGCTTGTTGATTTTTTTAAATTATCATCGAAGTTTATTTATATCAAGTTTGCGAGCTTGAAGTAAACACCAGCCCCGTTGTATTTAACCAGTTATTGATTACATTGACTGAGGCACTGTTCGGAGAAATGAGTCAAAACAAACCTCTCCACAACACCATTATGGCTAAGTAAGCATTCGAGCAAGACAACAGCAATGCAGCTTCCTTGCGGATTTCACTGTATCATGTCATAAACAAACCAAACCTCACAGCCAACTTTTCCCTAATAAGAAAAGAAAGTTATGAAGATGATTCTACTAGACATCTGCAACAAGATCGCCACTGAGCTCGATTCGACGCCATATCACTAAGGGTTTCTAACAAAGAACTGATTCGCACGAGGATCCCATCCTGGCAGACGAGGGGGTCCTATACTACCCAATTTGGATGTATGTGACTTCAACTGTGTCTGCCATGTCAAAATCTGCCCACCTTGTTTCTTCGCCAATTCGGTGCTGGATGAAAGAACAGCACTACTGGACAATCGAAATAATGGCGTACGCAAAACCTGACCGAGCCAACGAAGTTGATGGAGCATTATTTGTTTTTCTAATGAGGAGTGCTTATTGGCAGATCTACAAATACGTCTGCGGATGCCAAAGTTAGTTATTCGTTGTTGGTAACCAGAATGTGCAATACTTCTCAAACAACAATGGTCGAATGCCTGTAGGCGTCTGAAACCATGAACTCTGAGGCCATGTTTCACTAGCGTATAGTAAAAATGCATTGTAAACACGACATCTAAGGCAGAGTGAAATACTCACATTTCTCCATAAATGACGAAGGTTCGAAATAGCTACTCTAGCTTTCGCGACTCTTATTCTCACCTCGTTGGACATATTTCCTAAGCTATTGATGGAGCTCCCATTATATGTAAACTTGTCAACCATATCCTTATCTTCATTCTATAGTCGCAGCGTTGGAGTGAGTGGTGGATGATCCTTTAACAGTATTTTACATTTAGAGGATGCGAATTTCATACAGAAAGACGGAACAACGTCTGTTAATCTATTCAAGGTGGCCTGGGCAGCATCTCGATTGTCGAATTTTAGTAAGATATATTCCGCATAGTCAAGATCGACAAGTTTATCGCCCGGTAGAACTTCAACACCAGCATTCTGAATGTGTGGAAGAGTGTTCTTCATAATAGCATCGATTCAAAATTAAACAAAAATGGGGAAAGTGGACAACCTTGACGAACACCACTTCTGCTTGCAAAGTTAATTCGTTGTAGACCTTAACGCATCCAGAAGTATTTCTATAGAGAGCGCATATATTATTAACAAATTTTGTGGGCACGACACTTTTCGACAAAATATGGAATAAAACATTGCGATCTACCGAATTAAATGCACCTTTAAAGTCTAGAAAGACGGCTATTGTGGGACGGTGATATACTTTACTTTACTTTACTGCGGCTGACTCCTTTTAGAGGATAAGCCGGCTCCATGGAGTTTCTTGGGAATTTGGTACAAGTGGTGTCCCCTCACCACTCGGACGGTGATATAAGTGTCTCTGTTCAAGAACTTGCCTTAACGTAAATATATTATCTGTACAACGTTGTCCTGAGCGGAATCCGACCCGTTCTTCTCTTGTATGTGATTCACATGAAGCGCTAAGACGACGTAGGATAATCGTAGCAAATAACCTAGATACGACTGGAGTCAAGCTTGTACCACGATGGTTATCGCAAGAATTACAATTGCCTTTTTTGAAGACAGGAATGATGGTCGACTCATTCCAATTAAGTGGTACGGTTTCCTCATTCAATATGGTATGAAAAGTTTGGTCAACGCTCCTAAAATTATATGGCCACCATCCTTAAATAATCCTTGAGGCAAGTCATCGGGGCCTGAAGCTTTGCGGCGTTTAAAAGATAAGATTGTATCGCGTACTTCTAATTCGGATGGTTCTTCGAGACTAACATTCCACACTGTTGATGCAGAAATGCTTTCGGGAATCGGAACTGACGCGGATGCCCAAGAAAATTGATCTTTTAAGTGTTCAGCCCACCTATTAAGACGACTTATTTTATTGGTTATTAAATGATTGCTATCATTTATAGTTTCACTAACTTTTAATTTTCTCGGATCTATTGCACGAATACGTTGGAGCAAACAACGACTATTACCTGACGCGTACGATTCCATTTCTTCAGCCTTTCTGGTCCAAAAGTTTTCGAGATCGACTGTTAGACTGTGCTTAATTTGGCGTCTTATTTTGCGATGAGTATTATTATGAGTCGAACCAGGTGGAATTTGGTTCCTTATTTCAAGTATCTCCATTGATTTTACAGAGAGCCAACGATTATTTCTACGGGGGCCTGCAATGCCACATACAGTAGTACCTGCATTGTGCATAGTGGAACTTATCTTGGACCAAATTATATCCGGATTTTCGCCATCCAGACCAGTTAGATTATCTGTTAGAATATTTTCATAGTGCATCGTTGTCCGGGTGCTGGAGGACGTCATGCAGCGCAACGTCTAACACTACGTTTGAAGTTTTTACTAAAATATAATCAATGTTCAGCGCGGCTATCCAAAAGCCGTTCACCATTATTATTGCGCGTCGAGCTTTTAGTGTATCGTCCACCTAAATGAAATTCTGCGAACTTGAGCATTCATGACACCCATAACCAGTACTGTATCAGAACTTCGTGCTCTACTTAGTAAGAAGCTTAGTTCGGAGTAAAAAGCGTCCTTGCTTTCTGCTGTGCTGTAATCGATAGGAGCATATGCAGATACAACGAAGAGGCAACGATGATAACGGTTTTTTGCTTTGATTTTAGTAGATGTATTTAAACGTGCCGCACACAGTCGACTATTTATAGGGATCCATTCAATTAAGCAAGCTTCAGCTCGTGCGCTAAGGGCAATACCAACGCTCTATTCACCGGCTTGGGAGAACACTGTGGAACCAGATGTTCGAAGCCAATAACGCGTAGATTTGGATGGAGCAACAAGTTCTGTAATGAACGTAGGTTCCTGTATTATGGTTTCAGATAAGCGACATGTCGATTTCTAATTTATCCAACGTACGAGCAAGGGATTCTTGTTGTCCAAGATTTAATGTTCGCACATTAAATGCGCCTACCTTAAAACCTAACCTAGGTTTAATGAATGATCGCCTACTAGAACCATTTTCGATATTTGGAAACCTGATATTGGGCTCAGTGTTATGATCTACACGAAACATATTCGTAGTATCTAATAGATTGTAATATTTGGATTGAGAAGAAGAAGGGGAAGAAAAGGAGGCAGAATCGGAGATAAAGTTGCCTGCAGTAGCCCGATTTCGCTTATCCACTCTGCGCGGCTCAGCAGATGAGCTGACCATTTTTATAATGCGCGACGGCCGATGCAGTATGTAATCATTGTAAGTTGTATATTTCATGGTTGATGAGCACTATCTTCCCAGATGCCAGTGGCTAAAGTTTCCTTCATAAGCCGAAACTTGTCCTTCACGTGTGGAACGCTTGCTCTCATTCCGTCACTATATATATATATATATATATATATATATATATATATATATATATATATATATATAATGATACAGTAGTGTTGGCTGTAACGTTGTATTGCTAAGGGTACACTAGCGGTTAACTCAACTACTGTTTTACTATGTATATGCATAGGAATTGCACCATCTAACAGTTTCTTGTTGCTTAAACAAACAACTAGTTGGTTTGTGGCGTAGTATCGGATTCTACTAATTATGTCGTCAGGAAGCACGTAACGCAATTTATTATGTAATTGCTCGTTGACTTTGGCATGTCCTCTAGATACTTTTTAACTAAATCGTTACTAAGTACACCATAACTAATGCATAAACTAATACTTGATAGTTTACGGTGAATGATTTGAATGGCTTGAGGAATAGACAAAGCATCTCGTAGTCGTGTTCTATTATTTACGACATCGGTCATTCGATCCTGCTGCATCATACTCTTACTAATCAAGATGAAATCTCTGCGTCTAGCACCGAACATGGCTTAATGGAGAAACCTGACCATGTCTGCTTTATTGAAATAGACTTGTGATACTCACCGAGGGGTAATCTACATCCTCGTTTATTTATATATGCTGTCGTTATATAAGTATAAAATTAAGCGAATTCATACCGTTGGTGGGCACTGCTAGTAAGAATCATTCTACGAAAAGCATTTACGCCATTCATAAATACCGTTTTTCTTGTGTACCAAATATGGTTATTTTTTTCTCGTGTTATCACATATAAAATGTAACTGAGGAAACCTGTGAATTTTTAGGCAGGTAGGCAAATTTGATTTGTTACCTTTTTGCATTTTATCTGTGTTAAAAATAAAAAGGTTATATAAATATGTGAATTAACGGTGATCCATCCCCCCAATCTTATTGCTCCTATAGAAACCGAACGCACATAGTCACTTTATTGAACTCAACATTATGGCTCATGGCCACGATTTGGAGATCAACCGAAAAGTTCTCTCCACATCCAACCACTAAATACACCACCGATTGAGACAACCCAGGCCATTTATTTCTGAATTCTTCTGCCCTTGTAGCTTAAAGTAATGCGAATGGAAAGGCCAATGGAAATGGATAATTTTTTTGGATTAAACTGCAATACGATGGCTGTTGTTCGGCGTTAGTGATTGTACAGTAAATAAGGCTGGTTGAAGGCCATTAATTGACGGTCACATGGACACATAACTAAAATTCATGTTCTGATTATCCTTCTCATACGCACTATATAATGTGTTATTTTTTTACAAATTTTAGATGAGCAAAGTGCGTCACAATCAGAAACAGAGCCAGCTTACGTTCTTCCTCCGGAGTTGTCGAGCCTGATTCCGCCTTCTATACCTCTTCCGGTCACTGATAAGCAAGCACATGTTATAGAACGAACTGCTGTGTTTATCACTCGAAAAGGAGGGCAAATGGAAGTTGTGCTAAAGGCAAAACAGGCTGACAATCCACTGTTTGGTTTTTTGACACTTGACCATCCATTGAACGGCTTTTACAAGGAAGTCCTTCGTCTCATTCGCGCTAGACGCTATATGCCAAAGACAAGACCAGCCGCTGGTGGTTGTGATTTAAATATTGTTTCAAGATCGATTGAGGAAAGCCAACCACTTTTAGATGATAAGGTGAGTATTGTGCTGTCCTGTGTTTTTAAAAGTAATATTTATGTCCAAATACAAGAAACGTTTCTTTCTCAATTTTTTTCAAGTATGTGCAATTAAACATCTCCTTAAATAAATTTAAGGAACCAACAAAATAGAAAAAAAATAAACATAGGCAGTTGTGATTGTCATTGTCCGGCTGGATTACACACGTATGATCAATCGTGTACCTATGCTATATTTGTTACTCAAGTATTTTTTGAAATATGATTGCGAAGTGCCAGCTATATATTTTGCGTACGCGGGTTGTAGCTTTGCACCAACAGTTTCACAAAGACCCGATTGATCGCAATTTCAATAGAAGACAAAGAGGAAATGGAAATTGTGATCAATCGGGTCTTTGTGAAACTGTTCGTGCAAAGCTTCAACCCGCGTACGCAAAACACGGCATTGGAAAAAACCTATGTTAACTTTGCTATGCTAACTTTTTGTCTTAACACGTCTAACTATAAATTTGACAAAATCATGGGGCACTAGCACCTTGGCAGATAGTGATCATAGGCCCTGATTCGCGGACTATCCAAGAAAAGGAGAACCTAATACAAACCATCCACACTAGAAATGGGCGACCTAGTTATCATTTACAGTCCACATATTATCACGAACGGTACAAATTATAATGATTACATATTGCATCGATCGTCACGCAGTATAAAAATGGTCGCCTTAGTTGCTGAGTCGTGCAGGCTGGAAAAGCGAAATCAGACTACGGCAGACACCATCTACGATTCTTCTTCTTTTCTTCACTAAATCTTTTAATAATGTTCTTGTAAATATTATTAATATTGTGGATGTTGATCATATCACTGATCCCAATTTCAGTTTGCCAAATATCAAAAATGTTCACGTAAATTACAATTCATTAGACCTAGATTAGGCTTTAATGACAGCACGTTGAATGTATGAACATTGAAACAAACTGGGCAACAGGATTTTCTTGAGCACACGTTGGATAATTTAAAAAAAATGATATATGATACTTATACCAAACCAGAATGCAGGAGCCTGCGAGACATAGCAGAACTGGGTCATCAGTCTTATTCACGCATTATCCGCTTTAAATCTCTGGTTCACCAGTTTTCTAAAGCTGGATAAAAGGTTGTCAGTATTGTCCTTTGCTCAAGAGCTGAAGCTGTTTTGGAATTCGTATGCCGACTTGGACCAAGCACTTATCTGTTTTTTATTTAAACACAAACTTTCGGGAAAACGAAATAATAACAAACCTCTGTTAGATTTAACAAGCTCGAACAACCATCTTTCCGACAAATTGATGAAGATATTCTAAAATCAAAGGTGATGGCGAAAATTCTAATTTTTGACAAAGTTAATTTCCGCTGCGCACAATACAAGTAATACTGTATGTGACATTGCAGGTCCCCTAGATATAATCACTGAGACTATAAAGTCTCAAAACTATGTGCCTAATCCTTACTAGTTCGGTTTATAATAGTATATGTAGAGTTGTCTAACAGTCACTTAAGCGTTGTCTAAAAGTTGGCCTTGAATTTTAAACCACAAAAGCTGACGAGATGGAAGATATCTTCAAATTGGGTAACAGCCGATGTTTGTTCGGACGTAATCGTGTAGCAGGTCCGAGAAAAGGAAATGTTAGCGAAACAATAAATTATAGTACCAACCATATAATGACCGATAAAATATGTTATCTTGATAGGTGGGCTGGACACTGCGTCATTTTAGTTCGCCGAAATTATGCCTGTATCAACAGTGTGTAACAGTAATCACGAACATTCATTCCGGACTTCATTTCCAGTACTATCTTTAGGCTTACCACCAGACTCACAGAAAAAAACCCTTGGCAAGTAACAATATCATTTAAGTGTGTATATGCTCCGCTAAGCGTGAATTCAATCTTCGACTGCATCTGCCTACGTATGATTGACCACAGGAACAATTCAAATCAAGATTTCGGTGGAAATTTGTTCTTCACACTAGTTAGAGGAAGCTTAGTGCTGTCTGTAATGAAAACTAAGCTATAAAATGTAACCGCAAAAGCGGAGCGCAATCTACCTCTTTTGCGCTTTATTGCCGTTTCACCTTCGTATTTTAAGGGAATATTGACAAGTTTTATATCAACAGAACAAACATTCACAACATGTATATAATTAAACGAACATTTCTTTCGCATGCGGTGATAAAAAATTATTATAATCAAGGTTGCGATCTAGATATAAGCACTTGGCCCATTAATTACTTACAGATGTCAGTATAAACTAAGAATTGTATAGTGTAGAAAAGGCAATTCATCCAATAGACCGGTTTCGTCCTTATTGGGAACTCATCATGCACTGGCCAGAATTTGCCGCGGACAGGACTCGAACCTGGGCACGTCTGCTGTGGAATCTGGTGCTCTTACCACTGAGCCATCCTGCCGCACACTACACTACACTACACACAATTTTCAGTTATATACTAACTAATGTAACTTAGTTAGTCTATTTTTCCTTTAGGTGGAGCTCATATGGCGTCCTTTTAGACCAAAAGTTTCAAGTAACCATCCCCAATCTGTCATAACTGAACAGACACCACACTACATGTGGAAGTGGTATTGAAATGAACATTTATATAATTAAACGAACATTGGTTGCGCGGGTGGTGATAACAATTATTATAATCAAGGTTGCGGTCTTGATATGAACACCTGACCCATTAATTACTTACATATGTCAGTATAAACTAAGAATTGTATAGTGTAGAAAAGGCAATTCATCCAGTAGAACTGTTTCGTCCTTATTGGGAACTCATCATGTACTGGCCAGAATTTGCCGCGGATTCCGAAGCAGACGTGCCCAGGTTCGAGACCTGTCCGCGGCAAATTCTGGCCAGTACGTGATGAGTTCCCAATTAGGACGAAACCGGTCTACTGAATGAATTGCCTTTTCTACACAATACAATTCTTAGTTTATACTGACATATGTAAGTAAGATCGCAACCTTGAATATAATAATTCACATGTTTTGCTTTGTCATGGAGTTTATGCCTATCTATAAAATGTGGTTGGTAACTGTTAATGATAAGACTGTTACAAACGCCGTGCAATTAGTTCTGTAAATAGTCTGGCGTACAACTGCGCAATATCCTAGCACATCGCGTATAAACTGAGTCTTCTCTCTATTTCAATGGGAAGTATCTGTTGAGATGCAAATATTGTGCTGTTCATTTTTTCTAATGAAAAGCTGAACTGAGCAATCTTCTTTCAACTTAGCATTTAAGCGATACATTAAGATAATCTACCGTATCATCCTTTTCGTTTTTAAATGGAAATCTAATATTCACATGTCATACATTGAATTTATAAAGCATTTATCCGGTAAGTACCAGACTTTTACAGGCTAAAAATATATCAGCAACAAAACGATATATAGTTTTTCTTAATAAATCAACGTTATTTGTTTAACAAAAGCTCATAAAGAATTGTGTATTAGGTGTTCGCACATATTTAAAAAATTCAAATATGGCCAGAAGGTTAACCTTAAGCCAGCATGAACGGAAGTATATATATATATATATATATATATATATATATATATATATATATATATATATATATATATAATATCTTGCATTATGTGGACTTTTTAATTTAAAAAAGTAATTTTTTGGTTGGCATCATCAGTAGATTGGTTGAAAAGAATCAGCGAAAGCTCTACTGTGACGTTCTAAATTTGAAAAAATATCGTATCCAATATTTACTTTTATGTATTTTAGGAATTCCCATTCTAAAAGCCTTATCGTTAAATGTATTAAAATTAGATGAGTTTAAAGTGGTTGTTCTGGAAAACCGTATTTATACATTGTAACAGTTTAAGATTCAATATCTACCAAGTTAGAAAATATGTATTTTGTTAATCAATTCTTCTGTTTGTTCGCCTATTACAGAGAGCTTAAATGTTTTTGTTACATTTTCGGCAAAACATGCATTGTGATATAGCACTAATACATGATGCCGATTGAAATGGCTTTTTTAATGGTTTATATTTGTCTATTTGTACTTAGGCTACAGTCATTGAGAGCACTGTGAAGTTTCCTCAAGTGGACATATCTACTACTGCTTACGCTTCGCTTATTAATCGCTACAAACAGAAGACACAAATGCAGCTGCTTAAGAAGCAAGAAGATGAACGTGTTTCCAAATCGTGAGTTTTTCAAAAAATCACTATATTTATATGTTGTCTATAAGAGCTATAAATTTAAAATTATCCTGTAGACCAGTGTAGTCTTTAATAGAAACTCATCAAGTAGTTGACAAAATTGCTACGTCTGGAATTTAAACCCGTGGTATTTTGGTTACAGCCTCGCAATTTATCCTCCTTCACTACCAACGAAAATTATTGTACAAAATTTGAAATTATATATATATATATATATAATGCGTTTTAAGTAGTATTTTCTTCATGTGGGTCCTCTTGCGGGGCTAGGGGTTATATCTTTTGACCTGAAGGTTTAAATTGCAAACTAAATGAAAAGCATTATAAATATATAACTGAAAATTGCATGTATCGGGCGGCCAGTGTAGCGCGGTAGATACGTTGCATGACTGAAAATACACATTGAGTATACATTGTTTTCCCAATTAACGAATAGAAGTCTTTTGAGATTGTATTATACGCGTCATATGCGTGTTTGGTTTTGGTTTAACATTGGTGAGTAATTAACTGTGTCTGCTTATGTTGCTTGTTTTTTTACGTTGTCTGACATTTATCGTCAGACAATTGCCTATTTATGCTGAGCAAACCGTCTGAGGAAAGTTTGGATATTTGTTTCGTTGCTCGACTGCGCATATTTGGTGATAATCAAACAGCTTTCGTTTCCTTACAAGTTCGTGGTCTTTCCTCACATCGCGGCACATCTGTTTGTTGCCTCTTTGATTTCCTACATTAGCTAAGTTATTTACTAGGTCTCTCTTGTAAGATTTTGTAACATTTCTGTTGCAATGAATATAGTGATTCGTGATAGTGGATTTTAGATATCTAGCTCTTTTCAAGCTGCCGTGGTTCTCTCGAATCAGTTGTATATCAAGCAAGAAAAACATGTTTTCATTCTCTTTCTCTGTTGTGAATTTGATGTGCGAGTAGAATTTTTTGGCCTGTTCGAAGATTTCCTTTGGAATGAAGAACAGTAGATCTCCTACATGAATTCTGTGGGGGCATGCATTGTTCAATTATGTTCTGTTGACCGCTTTGTTCTATATGATGGCAGCACCATTGAAACTGGCAGTAGTACTCACCATTAAATAGAAACTGAATATTTGCTATTCGAGCCAATATAAGTTATTCTATGTGCTTCACATAAATCGCATAATCTAATTTTGCTTTCAATATATATATATATATATATATATATATATATATATATATATATATATATATACATATATATATATGCATTGCGGTTTAATCCTCGCAAGGCAGTTTGCCTTCGTATACTAATGATGATCATAGAAAGTCGGAACGCGTCAGTGTGTGCGACCGGCGGTAGCTTTGCTGTTTTTCGACGACTGGTTAAATACAATTAGATTGGTGCTTACTTAGAGCTCGCAAACTTGGTATAAAGAATTGTTTCCATTACCCGTGCAATCAATGATTGTTTAATTGTATAACCTAAGTCAAATGAGAGCTTATGTATGCATGTTATCACTATTTTTTGTTGAAGTGTTAGTTTAACCTTTTCGTGCATAGACTTGACAATGACACTTTTTTCATTAAGTACTGATTACTTCAGATTTCGGTAATTAGCTGGTAAGTATCCTTCAGAATCTCTCTTCCTCTGAGCATGTAAAACTGAAAAGATACCATGGATTCAAAAGCTTTTTTCAGTCCATCATAACGCGGTGTTTGTGATTTCATTAAATATCGGAATTTCAGTATCGACCTCGTAGTAATATTGGTGAGTTGTCATTTCAGCGCTAACCACGTACTTGGCTATTTGTGGCAACTTGTCGTCAGCGTCGTTGGAAATATTCAATCACAGAACCAGATTGACTACATGAGACCTAGCATAGATGAAACAAAAGGTTATAGCTCTCCGGTCTAGCAGGATTTTTGTTGCAATACTGGAATTCTATGGGTCAACACAACATATATCTGGATCGTCTTGATGTTATCCTTAAAAGGAATTTGTGTTTGCGTAGTGCTATCATGGTTCGAACTAAAACCAAAATTGACGGTTTGGGGACAATTAATAGAACTCGTAAATCTGTAAAATCGTGATTCCTTTACATTCCCAGGTGCAAACCTTGTTTTTTCATTGATCGATGGGCTCTCCCCGGTCCCGTGACTCTGAAGTCGTCCTTACACTGTTTGCCCAGAAATGTTATTGAATAAAGATTTACAGAATCTGAATCATTTTCGTCCGGGATTGAAGTATTGCTAAACTCTCACATTTGAACCACCAGTCACTGCACTATTCCTGGGCTTAAGCGGCACAACGGAATCAATGACGGAAACTGAAATCCGACCGTCTGTATTTTGGTGTGTTCTGCTCCAACGCAAAAATGGTTACATCGCCAGTCGTCTTTCGTCTAACTATTGCTGTAGCCTGTGAATTTAAGCAAGACAGTCTACAAATCCTGTCGAATAGATAGGTGCTTTAGGCGCTAAAAGAACCTATGGTTGTAGGTTTTAAGTTAGCACCATCTTTATTTACTGACATTCGAACTTGCGACAATATTCTATTCGTGTGAAGAGCGTTATTAATAAGAATTCTTTTCTCAAGCTCATCCGCCGTCATCATCATCATCATGTACAGCAATACTAACATAACCGTGGAAAAAGTAACCAAAAAACGAATGAACAAAATGATAAAAATAATAATTTTGGCAGACAAATTATTGATTGAGATCGATTTATGAGGTGGAGAATCTTGTTAATATGAGTATATTTTCCTAGACTGCACTGAAAAATGAGGTAAACTAAACCTCTACTCGACACCATAATGTCCAAATCAGTAAAGACAACATCGACGATACAGCTGGCCTGCGGTTTTCATTGTGTCATGCCATGGATATCGCCTTCAGTGACTTGCTTTTTCGTTTCCTCTTTGCAAAACAATTTAAATATTGTGATCCGGATTATACTTGGCGTCATCAGACGCTTTATTGAATCATCTATCTTATATAATTCATAGTGTTGTGGACATTTAGGCTATGTACTTCCCGATCATAAAATCATGGTTTCGGCATTTGGCAGGATTACTTGTAGTATGACTTGTTTTGCAATATTTGAAAGAATAGAGCAAATGAAATCGAAGGTATCTATTTATTTGTCCATTATATTTATTTTTTATTATTTCTAATGCGTCTCTACAGTTACCAATATGGTACTTGCTCCTATGTACGATGATTTTAAATCTAGTCAATTGCTGTATTATTTTGTCGTCTAATATGTCTCTGTTTGCTTTTTCAGTAAGGAAAATGGGACAAATCCACCTCTTCATTCAGATGAGAAGTCCAATGAGGCTAGCAAGACTGACATGGAGATTACTGAAAGCAATGATAAACGTGAATCAGTCGAGAATAACCGAGAGTCTGGTTCAGATAGACCAACGGATGCAGTAATAACTGAATCAAATGAACTAGTTACTGGAAGGAAAACGAAATTCCTATCCGAATCGCCAAACTCACAGTATGTAGCGTGTATTTATTATTTTTCTAAAACATTGCAAAAAACATTTTATTTTGCTCCACACAGCAGTATTATTAAGATTAAGTATCCTGTATTAAATAGACCTAACAGCAACCCTGCATTCATTTTTGTGTGGAGTGGTTGATTCTTTTAGATCGGAATAGTTAACACGATAGATGTTGCGTGAATGCCTGATAATATACACCATAAATGAGTTTCTTTTTCATTCTGAGACAGGAGGTGTTTAAAATGCGTCGTTAGGGAAACTGGAAATTTAGTAAGTAAAGGTCAGTTTCCGGCGCATTGGATGCCTGCAACACTTTTGGTCATATGACCATAAAATCAGATTCTTTCACCTGGAATACTCGAGGACCAACAAAGGCAGCATAATGCCTACGCCTTGTTTGAATTAAAGAATTAATTCTTGCCTCACCTGTTTCTTCCAACATACTTTCTGTAGACCTAATGATTCTTGAACGCAAGCAGTTTAAGTCCACACAGTCTCTCCAGAGCATCATTTGTTATGTAGAGATTCTTTAGTTATGTCTTTGCTTCTGTTTGGCCACATGTAATTACTTTTGACGGTGTAAAAAGTAGTTCCTGTTATGCTATGAAGGAAAAGCTTTAGCAAGCCTCGGCTTATCTATCATCTACTTATGCACAAATCTTCAAATCGTGGTATCTGTCTCGTAAGAGAATCTAAGCGTTTGCAGCTGGTCGCGAGGCTAATGAAGAATAAACTCGTTTAAATTGCTACGGATTTATAATAATCGGTGAAGCGCAACAACTGCTAAATGTACTCTCAGCTCTGTCGTATTAATGGAGCTTATACTTTTCAAGGTAGGTGGGCTTAATCCAAATTCTCCTCAAGCCGTAACCTGTGACTAACCGAGTGGTTATTAATATAATATAAATTCAAATCCCATTATATGTATACATTTGTCCGTATAAACTTTACATTGTATAATGTATGAAAGGCAGTTCATCAAAAACGGCGGTTTCGTCCGTTTTGTAACTTCGTCAAGTACTTTTCAAAATTTGTCGTGAATAGGCCTAAAACCAGGGCACGCGTGTGACAAGCTGGCTCAGTGGTTAGAGCCGCACACTTCGAAGCAGACGCAATATGGTTCGAACCCTGTACCTGTAAATACATGGACAGTACTTGAAGAGTTTCCAATTGATGAATTTCCTTTTTTTGCATTATACAATTCTTAGTTTATACTGGCAAACATATATAATGGAATTGGTGCTTATATCAAGATCACAAACTTGATCTCAAATATTCCCACTTTTAATGATCATTTAATTATATATATATATATATATATATATATATATATATATATATATATATATATATATATATATTAATTTATTTAATTATATTTGTTCAATTCAATACAACTTCCCAAGGTAGTGGGGTCTGTTCTATAATGATAGATTTAGATGGCCATTTGGGGCGTTAGGCCTAAAGAGATGCTGTATAAGCTAAACCTGAAGAATAGGATAACCAAAAACATTATGTAGCCTGTAACTGAAAATTGTGTCTAGCCTGTGGTTTAAGCCAGACATTCCGAAGCAGACATGCCCAGGTTTTCAATAAGGACGAAACAAATCTACTGCATGAATTGCCTTTTATACATAATGCAATGCTTAGTTTATACTGATAAATGTATGTATATAATGAGATTGGTGCTTATATCAAGATCGCAAACTTGATTCACAGAATTGTTATCACCTCCTGCGCAATTATTGATCGTTTATTTACAAACCGAGTGGTTGTTTATAATGTGACCCTCGACTTTGGTACTAAATGGACATGGAAACTCTTTCTCTTAATGAAGTGACAGCGACACACTCTTATGTGTAACTGCAAAGACTCGAGAGCTAAGGTATCGATTATAATTTTTTCCAACCCGGTGGAATAAAAAATCAGAAGAAACTTCACGCGCTTATCGGCGCAAATTATAGAGAAGAATACATCCATCAATAAGTAAGTGCATTGAAAAAATAGTAGATACTTCCATTCTTGCTAAATATCGTGGCATCAGTTTGCTCTGTGCTACCTCAATGTTGGTTACTGCTTTTGTCTAATGGATTTGCAAAAAAGCTCATTAAGCCACGTCAGATGCGGTTTCGACCGCCAATTGGATGTATCGATCAAATTTAAATGTCAATACCAGCAGTCAACCACCGTTGCCTTTCCGCACTACTGTGACTATTCCTAATGATGACGTGTCGGTTAAAATTGTGCGATTACTTGAAACTTACTTTATTGACTCTACGATCTGTATTCGCGCTGGTAATTGTTATTTATGAGTATTTTTCGATTGTCTCTGGTGTTCAAAAAGAATTTTCATAACTCCAATCGTGTTCAATTATTTTATCGATGCAATCCTTTATTAAATATCCGAAAAAACCGCCACAGTAAGGTTCAATTGTAATAGCAAGCTTGCTGACCTCGATTATGCTGATGTTAGATTTGGAAGTGTGTGAGATCATCCATTCGGTATGCTCTCAGTACTGCCTGAAGCGAAACGCCTCAGAAGCCGTAGTTATGGTCAATTCTGATAAGGTGCATAAGATGACGCCGTGCTGTCAGCTGTCAAACAACTCAGTTCCTATAATTCATGATAGCATCAAACGGTACAGCTTTTCACAATGTTTCCAGGCGCATTAGCCATGTTATAGGCGCCTTTTGCAAATTCTTTAATCCGCTAAGCCAAAGCCAATGGTCTCATAGGTCAGATTTCCTTTATACTTGTTATAGCTGGCAGAGCGCAGACAACTTAAATCGGCTTATTCACTCGGTTTGGTTTAAATCATTTTGAGCTGAGCATCAGGAAGTATTGCTTAGGAGAAAAATTTACGAGTCGACCAGTGACATTTAGCAACCCCTTATCGACTCTTGTTTTACGCCGATTTGGTTGTCATATACTTTGTTGTTGAATGCCAGTTGCACCTTGTGCGATAGACTAGCAATATTCTAGTCAGATACTATTAGTTTCGACATGGGTTGTTTGATGATGTTGCACCTTGTTGTCACTAATCAAAATCTGTTTATTGATAAAATATGCTCCATTATGTAAAATATTTTGATTTCGGTGATGTGTGTGTAAATTGGGCACGAATATGGATGGTCGCATGGAACTAGATTTTCATAGAATTCTAGCAGCCAAAATACTGGTAAGATCCATTTGAATGAGACCGATCCCAGGAGATGGCTTGCAATTTTGCTATTTATATAGTGCACTTTATTGCGCATTCTGTCGTGGTACCGCATGCGGTGTTGAAACATGGAGTTCGCTACTTCCAGATTGTGGCTGTCTGTAAGATAAGAAAAATTGGGGCAGATTTCACAGCTGTTTTCAGACAGCGGTAATTTTCCTGAAGCTCCGTTTCCCGCGTAGTTTTGAATGTCGAACGCCCCCATGAAACTTAGCATAAGCCAAACTAGTGTTTGCATCTCCAGTCCAATAAAGCTTTTCTGCTACAGTGGAAGGTAGAGTTGCCACAATTCGTCTGATGGATTCACACTCGTATTGTGGGCGAGAGAATACCAAGTTATCATGCGTAAATTTATCAGGATAACTCGCAGAAATGAGGTAAACTAAACCTCTCCACAACACCATTATGACCAAGTTAGCATTAGGGCAAGGCAACATCAGTAATACAGCTTCCTTGCGGCTTCACTGTATCAAACCAAACCTCATAGATAAATTGGCTATATTAAGAAAAGCTTACGAAGATCATTCTACTAGGCATCTGCAACAAGATCGGCACTGTGCTCGATTTGATGCCATATCGCTAAGGATTTATAACCTAAAACTATGATGCGCACGAGGACCCCATCCTGGCAGACGAGTGGGTCCTATCCTACCCAATTTCGATGTAAGTGACTTCAACCGTGTCTGCCATGTCAAAATGTGGCAACTTTGTTTCTTACACCAATCTGGTGCTGGATGATAGAACCGAGCTCTACTGGGCAATCGAATTGAGGGCATACGCAAAGCGTGACCGAATCAACGAAGCTGATAGAGCCTTATTTTTTTAACGAGGAGCACTTATTGGTAGATCCAAAATTACGTCTACGGATGTCAACGTTTGTTAATCGTTGTTGTTAACCAGAATGTACAATACTTCTCAAACAACGATGGTCGAATGTGTCTAAAACCATCAACTCTGAGGCCAAGTTTCACTAGCGTATAGTAAAAATGCATTGTAAACACGACATCTAAGGAAGAGTGAAATACTCACATATTTCCATAAATGAAGAAGGCTCGAAATAGCTAATCTAACTTTCGAGACTCTTATTCTCACTTCGTTGGACATATTGCCTAAGCTATTGATTGAGCCCCCAAGATATGTAAACTTGTCAACCATATCCTTCATTCTGCATTCGCAGCGTTAAAGTAAGTGATGGGTGATCCTGTAACATTATTTTACATTTAAAAGGGTGCGAATTTCATACTGAAAGATGGAACAACGTCTGTTAATCTGGGCAGCATCTCGATTGTCGAATTTTGTTACGATATCGTCTGCATAGTCAAAATCGAGTTGTTTACTGCCCGAGTGAACTTCAACACCTGCATCCTGAATGTGTCGAAAAGTTTTCATAATAGCATCGATTACAAAATTAAACAAAAAGTGGAATGTGGACAACCTTGACGAACATCATTGTTGGTTGTAAAGTTACGCGTTAATTCGTTGTAGACCTTAATGCGAACAGAAGTATTTGTGTAGAGAGCGCGTATAATATCAACAATTTTTTGAGCACCGCTTTTCAACAAAATATGAAATAAAAAATTGCGATCTACCGAATAAAATGCACCTTTAAAGTCTAGAAGGACGGCTATTGTGGGACGGTGATATAAATGTCTCTGTTAAAGAACTTGCCTTAACGTAAATTTATTATCTATACAATTTGTCCTGAGCGGAATCCGACCTGTTCTTTTCTTGTATGTGATTCACGTGAAGCGCTAAGACGACAGGATAATCGTAGAAAATAACCTAGATACCACGACGGTCATCGCACGAATTATGATTTACTTTTTTTAAGATAGGAATGGTGGTCGACTCATTCCAATCAAGTGTTACAGATTCGTCATTCCATATAAATATGAAAACGTTTGGTCAAAGCTCACAAAATTATATCGCCATCACCCTTAAATAATCCTGGAAGCAAATCACTGGGGGTGCCAAAGAAGTGTTCTGTCTATCCATCAAGACTACTTATTTTATCGGTTATTAAATGGTTCTTACTATTATTTATAGTTTCACTAACTTTTAATTTTGGCGGACCTGTTGCACGAAGACGATGGAACAAACAGCGACTATTACCTGACGCGAACGCTTCCATTTCTTCAGCCTTTCTGGTCCAAACATTTTCTAGATCGACTTTTAAACTGTGCTTAAGTTGGTGTCTTATGTTGCGACGTGTATTATTATGAGTCGAGCCAGGTGGAATTTGGCGTCTTGTTTCGAGTATCTCCATAGATTTTACAGAGAGCCAATGATTTTTTCTACGGGGCCTGCAATGCCACATACAGCAGTACCTGCATTGTGCATAGTGGAACCTATCTTGGATCAAAGTAAATTCGGATTTTCGCCATCAAGACCAGTTAGCTTAGACCTAATATTAGCTTCATATTTTTGTTTGACTACATAAATTTGGGGTTTGCTCTTATTTATTTTCCCGGAAAATTTTAGTGCACATCTACAACGGACACGTAAATGGTTTGAGTCGACATAAGTGCTCCAATAAGAACGACAATCCTGGATGCAACCACATCATCTATAACTAATTACTATATTTCTTGTACCCGTGCATTTGAGCACGGCTCTTTACGTCTTCTTACATGGGAACAGTAAAGCCCAGAAAGCTTTACCTTGACTGATTGAAGCCTTTATGTCAAAACGGGGTTTCTTTATAATTAAGCGACATCGTTTGTCTCGATCCAGAATTGCACAAGGAACCTTCTACCATGTGAACCCCAATGTTATGTCCTGTTATCCACTTCGCAAGAAAGCCAATAATTTGACCATTATTGCACTGTTTGCCGGCCAATGCAGTGCGAAATGCAATTTTTTGTGATATTCATTATTTGGAGGCTATAAGAGAGCTGAAATTCGCCCACCCCTGGTGAGAGTGAATTGTTCGTATTCAGAGTTTTCCTTTCCTTGTGTAGCCTATCATCCGAGGCTGTCCGGAGTATCAGATTTAGTGGCGCTATATGTCATTCCGCAGTTGCCGAATCGCCCTTAACGTCTGACATGTAGGTACTACTTTATGTGGCATTGGCTCTCTGTAAAATTTATGGAGATACTCGAAACCTGACGCCAAATTCCACATGGTTCCACTCATAATAATACTCGTCGCAATTTAAGACGCCAACTTAAGCGCAGTTTAAAAGTCGATCTAGAAAAAGTTTGGACCAGAAAGGCTGAAGAAATGGAAACGTTCGCGTCAGGTAATAATCGCTGTTTGCTCCAACGACCTAACATGATCATTATCAGAGTACGACGGCAAACTGACTATTGAGGATCAAGTATGTATTAGGTTTTGCGAACCTAGTAACAAATTAGTTCAGTTGTGACCAGAAGGATAAACCAAGGCAGCATGAACGGAAAGTATAATCTCATGCACATTCGTTTCGTGCTTACTGGCGACTCATCAGTAGGAGCCGGTATTACGCCCTTTAACCACTATATATTTGGTAGAAGAATGTGGAATAATAGGACGGTACAATCTCCTAGACGAATGTGTAAAACTGTAATAGTGAAGCTAACATAATCTGAAGTCAACGACAATACGACTTCAATGCTAACTCACACTATATAATATATATACCGAGTCTGTAAAGGATACTAACACTATGGCTATTGTGTTAGTAACTGATACCTTTTTGAAATCGATGAGTACCGGATACTAACACTATGGTTTCCGAGTCGGTACCTGATACCAACCTGATGGATATAAATTTATGCTAAAGTTCACCCAAATTGAGAATTACAACAATTTCCGAACACCTGTTACTCCAGTTAAACCATACACTCTGGCCTTCATCGATATCAGTTATTACATTTCGCGGTAAGCATGACCTCATTTGTTCTCCTAACGACGAGCACATATTGTCGAATCAAAAAATATGTCTACGGATGTCAACGTTAGTTATTCGTTGTTGGTGCTATATTTCTCAAACAACGATGATCGAATATAGACAATACAATTTAACAATTGATTGCGCGGGTGGTGGTAACAATGCTTCAAATCAAGTTTGCGAGCTTGAAGTAAACACCAACCCCATTGTATTTAACCAGTCTAAGAACAACATAAAACTACCGCCAGCTGCAACGCACTGACGCGTTTCGACCTTCCATGATCATCATCAGAGTACGACGGCAAACTGACTATCGAGGATCAAACCGCATTGAATATATATGGAAATCAAATTTAGATATGCGGCTCTCACCTCTAGCAGTCTTGCATACATTGAACTTGACTGGAAATGTCGGCTGCACAATTTCAATGCAGTCACGAACATTAATTGTTTGCAGCTTTCGCCACATATACATATATAGACAATACAATTTACTAATTGATTGCGCGGGTGGTGGTAACAATAATTGCCTACTGTATTTTTATTTCAATACTTATTTTATGCTCTCATTTGATACTCGTTTATGCTGTTGATGTACAAAGGATGCCATCTGAGGACTGTACCGCCACAAACACGGTTGAAAACACCGAGGAGTACGAAAAAGCCTATCAAGCCTACTACCGTCAGTATTATGAACATTACTATCTGCATTATGTTAAGACTACGCCAGCGCCGGTAGATAGCAGTGAAGAGGCTCGGGCCCAGGTAACTTGTACAATTTTTAACTTTTGTGAGAATATTGTATGTCCACCTAAGGTATGCATACGTGTATTACAAAGTAGGAACTTCAAAAGCACAATATTATCTATATAGTAGTGCATTCGATCTGCCCATCCTTTCAACTGATTCCATGGACAAAAATAATGTATTTATTAATACAGTCCAAATATGGATAACAGTAGCACCAAGTAAACAATCATTAATTGAGCGGGTGATGGTAACAATTCTTTAAATCAAGCTTGCGAGCTTGAAGTAAACACCAATCCTATTGTATTTAACCAGTCATCGGACGACAGAGAAAATCTACCGTAAGTCACACTTACTGACGCCTTTAGATCTTCCATGAATATCATCAGATTACGACGGCAAACTAACTAGTGAGGATTGAAACGCAATGCATATATATATATGTATATATATATATATATATATATATATATATATATATATATATATATAATTTTATCAGATATAAGAAACATTTCTTTCGCATTGTCTTCTAAAATATCTACTAATGAACATATCTTTATATATAAATTGGAAAGCAAAACAAGATAGAAATATGTGCCATAGAGAGAGCGTGAAAAACGGAAACCAATCAAAATTGCGTGCGTCTCATTTTGATTGGTTTCCGTTTTTCACACTCTCTATGTTCACGTATTTCTATCTTGTTTTGCTTTCCAATTTATATATAAAGATATGCTCATTAGTAGATATTTGAGAAGACAATGCGAAAGAAACGCCTTATATCTGATTAAAAAATTTTCTTTTTGCACATGAATGGTACAATGAATTTTATTAAAGCTCGCATTTCAAAAGAATATATATATGGAAATCAAATTTAGATATGCGGCTCACACCTTCAGTTGTATCGCATACATTGTACTTGATTGGAAATGTCGGCTGCACAATTGATATACAGTCAGGAACATTAACTAATTGCAGCTTTCGCCATATATATATATATATATATATATATATATATATATATATATATATATATATATATATATATATATATATATATATATATTCTGAACGCGTGTTACTTCAGCAAGTCTACACATTGGCCTTGATCGGTTTCATCATGACCTTTCAATTAAATATTATATTGTTTGTTGCACAGAACTAATTTATAATATATCCATCCATTGCTTAATGCTCATTCCTTCCATTTATCTAATAATTTGTTTTGCTGGTAGTGTGATTTGCACAATTGTCCTACATTCCTTGACCACATATCTGGCAAGTATATGGCATTATGCCCGCCCTAATGATGAATCCGTAGTAAACGTGAAAAATGTGCACCTATAACAGAGTTCACACGAATATGCTAAATCAATAAACTATCCATTGTATAATGGTTATCCTATACAATTTATTGGGTTCTGTTTAAAAAAGGGAAATCAAATTTTAAATTGATTGATTGTCCGAGTATTTCACACTTCACCCCGTTTAAATTCTCTGGTTGTTTTGCCTTTCGGTATATATAATTGTGTTTTTTGTTTTAAATGTAGTGGATCTAAATTATGAAATTCGAAGACGTATTTTTAACACTTTTGTGTAGTGTTATCAAATTTTTGAATATGCTAACTATCGATTCTTTTTTGCAATAATTTTTTTCTAAATACGCTTAACGTACGTACGTATTTTACCATTGTCTGATTTATTTTATTTTTAACTATGTAGCACCAGGAAGCCATTGTTCAGACTGCAGCACGTACCGCGGCCTCTGCGGCATCATACGCAGTGAATTCCTTGCATCAATCCAATAAGGAAGAACTCAGAAAGTCTGCTGTTCACGGGTACGTTGCATTAATAAAACATTTTTTGTGCATTTCATCGTAACAATCGGTTGCCAAAAAGTCTACGCAATTAGGCTTCAAAAAATGTAATCACAACTGGACCCGTAATGCCACTTAGCTATCGCAGATATTTTAGTCCAAAGTATTGTTGGTTAGTAAGATGAGTAGTTCTGTGTCATCACACGGCTTATATCACAAAATGTAGTATCAGAGTGGAAGCTTTTATGCGATACTGAGGACGGACCAATATAGTCGGGAACTTTAGTGACAGTGAATAACAGCGTTGTCAACTTAAACCCGTCATTCGGTGGGCGATTGGTGACAAATGCATCTTTCTGTTTCTACGGAAGAAGTAAAATTCCATGCTTACGCCTGTTCGTGGAATAACTAGGAGGAAGATGACTGATAATATTATTTTCTTAGTACTGGTGCAGAACAGGCCAAAATACGAACAGTAGACTACCTTTGCATGGTCCTTTGTTCTGCTTCAATCAAAGAAAAGTATTATTATAATCAAGGTTGCGGTCTTGATATAAACACCTGACCCATTAATTACTTACATATGTCAGTATAAACTAAGAATTGTATAGTGTAGAAAGGCAATTCATCCATAGACCAGTTTCGTCTTACTGACACTGTCAGTAATTATGGTCAGGTTTTGCCGCGGAAGACGCACCCTTGACGTAAACGGCCCAGGTTCGTATCTGTCCGCGGCAAATTCTGACCAGTACTTGATGAGTTCCCATGGATGAATTGCCTTTTCTACACTATACAATTCTTAGTTTATACTGACATATGTAAGTAATTAATGGGTCAGGTGTTTATATCAAACCGCAACCTTGATATAATAATTGTTATCACCACCCGCGCAACCAATGTTCGTTTAATTATATAAAAGAAAAGTATTTGTTGGCAATTAAAATGCGAGTACTTTTGACTCGCGAGCTAGTCAGTCTCTTACGACTGATGAATTACAAATACGCGATATCCACATTGCTTGTCTTCAGGACAGTGGAATTACGCTGAGCATACAAAAACGTATTTCTTTTGATATTAGGCCGTAGGAAAACCGAGCTGTAGGAAGATGCTTCCTAACCAAAATCAACAGGCACATCGGCATTCGGTTCCAATCTTGCTCATTTCATTTATTTGATCGTAGTAAATTCTACTGTACGTCACCATTGACTTCATCTTGCTACTTGACGATGCAGCATAAACAATATAGATTTTCCATATTCCTGTAAGCACAACTACACAGGACGCAGGAACTTTTCACGTGCTGTATTGGCTCAGTCTATGGATCTGTTCAATCTTCTGGCTTCCAGAACCCGATTGACATTGTCCTGTATGCAGCCTCTCTTATAAATGTGCGCCTGTCTAGCAATTTGTCCTTACAGCCGGGTGCGTAACAAGCAGCATCTGGATGCTGTAAATTTAAAAGGCCTGAGGTTGTCTATCGACGATGGAACTTGAGCACGTTTTCACTTACTATTTACACCTAACCTCTTCTACACTCACAGCAACTTCTTGACAGCCAAAAGGAGATCGCACATTGACCGATCGTTAGCCAAGCATGGCGTTTGATACCATTTACTCGCAGAGTGTCGCTTACGAGTGACCAAGCTTAACCACCTATTCGAATTATAGGCCAAACGAGTAAAGGCGACTCCAGTTTTTAAAACGCAGCACTTGCAAATTTTCTCCTCAATTTTGCAAATAGTGCGATTAACGACAAATAGATTTCTTGATATTGTTATGAGATTGATATCGAAACTCCTTCTTTTGATTAGGTGGTAAGCACTTCCAGTCTCGTATTTGATGGCCTCCGTGTTTTTGGGGCTATTACGATCGGTTCTGCTCTCGACAAAAGATTTTTATTACTCTCGCCCCCTTATTTGGGTTCCAGCTACCAGATCTAGAGTGCGCTGAACGTACATTTCTGTTAGCCAAAAATGAAAGCAATTTTTCAAAGAACCATTAACTGTACATAAGAGGTATCCATTTGGCACTATTTGAAAACGAATGCTCCGACAACTGTCGTTATGCTTAATTTTGTATGTCGACGAATCCATTTTTCTGAAATCCCTGCTGACAACTTACAGATGAGCTTCTGCCAAGACTCTCAAAGCAGTTGTCTTTATCAGGTTATGGAAACCGCCGAATGGCACAGGTCAGCTTATAAATTTTGCCCACTTATGTTGATGGGCAAACTAATTAATTGAACGTATTAGTCTATTTATCGCTAAATCGTATCTAATGAATTGAAAATAGCACGTAGCCAGTTTTCAGGAAGTATCCAAGTAAAATTCGCCATTCGCAAAATCACGTGTGGATGAAAGACTGGGAATCTTCCGGTTGGCGATGAAGGTCGGCTAAATTCCGCATTGTCGGCATAGTTTCTTATACCTATCGTGCTCTGGATGTACGTTATCGTATTTACTGTATTACCAGCAATATTTGTTTATTTGTTTAGGTGATTTTGTGTTTTTCCCTGTGTGACTTTTTCAAACAGAACATCTGAACAGCGAAGCATTATTGACAAAATGGCAGAATATGTGGCTAGGAACGGCAAAGAATTCGAACGCGTTGTTACTGAACAAAAGGCTGGCGATGCACGGTTTGCCTTCTTGACGCCAACTCATCCTTTTCATGCCTACTATAACGCTAAGAAGGTAGAGTTTTTGCAAGGACTCAAACAGCAGGCTAATGAGAAAGCAAATGAGGAAAAAAATGCCAAGGACGAAAAAGAAAACGTACATGATCGATCAACTGAGAAACGAGCATCAAAGAATAGCAGGTGACTTTTTATCGGCGTAGAAGTATTTTTGTTGGTGTAGAGAAAAAGATGCTTGTATATTTCCTAACATTGACTGAGCCTGTGTCAAATAAGTTTACATTTAAATAATGAAAAAGTGGCTTTTAGATGAGGAATCGTGTTTAAAATTGCGTTATCATATCAGAGGAGAATATTTTCTACATTATATATATATATATTTCTAATTAGGAAGAAAAAACACATTAATAACAAAGTGGATAATGGCCATTTATTTCGGGATTACAAAACTAAATAAATGGCCATTATTTACTTTTTATAAATGTGTTTTCCTCCTAATTAGAATATACTGTGAAAATATTCGAGGCAATGGACATTATATATATATATATATATATATATATATATATATATATATTGTTTATTGCATCAAATAGCAAATGCGATTCATCAACTGGACGAGTTACTTTCTTATTGGTAGCTTGTCAAGTAGTTTCCATGATTACCTTGACCAGGATGCAAACCCGAGGCATTTTGTTCAGAGTCGCAAATCATCCCTATCATTTCATACTAAAGTTCTACCTGGTTAGGCTACCATTTGGTTGGTCTATGCCACGTGAGTCTATCCTGCTGATGAGTAACATGTGAAATAAAACCTAATGCGTCGACGGATTTATACCTACTGTTATTACTGACGTTATTTTTTTTATTCGGAACTTATATGAACTAAATTGTTACTATTCGCGCCACGCCTAATAAGTTTATACGTGTATGCTAGTTCAGTAAATTTCAAAATGTATAGCTTTTTCGAAAAATTGTTTCCTTTATTTTTAAAAGTGATACTCGATCGAGCAGGAATAGCCGAAAACATTCAAATTCTGCAAAATATTCCAGAAGTAGCCATAACCACTCGAATAAATACCGGCGTAGTCAATCAAAGTCCAGTATCTCCTCGAATTCGCCTTCTCCAAGCAACGACAGACATCGTAAAGCGAAACGAAAAAGCAGTAAACGGCTCTACAGTAATTCTAAAAGTCGTCGAAAATCCACTTCCTGTTCGTCGGACTCCGATTCACAATCAAAATCTTCAAGCCGAGATTCACGAAATAGTAAGGCTAATGATTCTCATTTTGATAAGCTTCGTCTATATGTTTATACTTTTTGACTGATATACCAATTGAATGAAGATTGCTTTTGCGAACCTGGATTAATTGAAATTACCTGATCTGCGTTTTGACTAACGCAGCTTTCATTGTTCCGGTAGTTTTCTATTGCTAAAATATTTCGGCTAAACTTATCGATAGCCTTCATCAGTCGCAAAATACCTCACAAGTTTAACAAACGAAACTAATAAAGCAGGCTTGCTTGTGAGGCATTATACAACTTATGAATGCTATACCAATTTATTTATCGAAATTAATAAATGGATAATGTACAAACAGATAACATACACACCGTAACTTTATGAAGCTAATTTCACTACTGCTGTTCCAAACAGTGGTATAGGAGATTGTACCGTCCAGTTTTCCTACATTCCTCACCCAAATATATAATGGGTATAGAGAGTTATATCGTCTCCTATTGATGAGTCGCAAGTAAGTACGAAATTAATGTACACATGAGATTATAAATTTCGTTCATGCTGACTTTGGTTTATCTTTCTGGTCCTACTTGAACTAATTCGTTACTAGGTGCACAACACCTATTACACAATATGAGTGATCAACTCTGCAATCCGCATCATGGAAACAAAATAAAACTGAAAAATAAGGCGAAACGAAAGACAACATACGGGGTAAAAAAATTCTCACACGTAACAGCCAACAAAACGAACAATTGTTCAAAACTCAATCCATCAATTGTAGAATAACACAATCTCAAGCATCAATCAGGAGCACAACGAGGATGATCCATACACACACTCGGACTCATACGCAAATGTACTTACAAATCAAACCAAACAAGAAATAGGAGTAAAACGTTAGTTGATACCCACATAATCAAATTAAAAACAGGATGCATATAGATTAAACATGTTAAATTGTTGTTAAATGTGTTGGAAATAAAACGGCCATTCTCCACTTTGCTATAAAATGTTTTTTCTGGTACTTGAAAGCAATGGGCATTACACACACACACACATATATATATATATATATATATATATATATATATATATATATAGAGAGAGAGAGAGAGAGAGAATCGTTTCAATCTAAAGAGATGAGAAATTATATCATATACTACTAGTTTCTTTCTCATTAAGTATCTCATCATCATCATCATCATGTGCAACAATATTTAAGTCATGTATCCATTATAAATATAATAATAATTACTTGAAATTCTTTAAAAATCTGATATTGGTGACGAGAATAATAATTTGGACGAACATATTATTAAAAATAGAAAGATTTAAAAGAGGGTGGATCTGGTTAATAGGGATATTTTTATTTAGATACGAAACAGAATTGAGGCAAACTAAACCTCTACACAACACCATTATGGCAAAGTCAGCTTTGCGGAAAGGCAATAGCATTAAGTATCTACAAATTATATATATATATATATATATATATATATATATATATATATATATATATATATTGGTAATTTTTATGCGTAACTATGCGTGATATTTAAGATATCACATTTGATTTTGCTTGCGATTCCGACCTCAAATATTATTCATCAAAATATATGCGCGAGTGTTCGATCAACTTATGTAATATGATCGACGAGACGGTTGTTTTAATAAACTTTGCAACTTAAACACCTGTTTTAAATTAATCGTACAACACATAATTTAAACCTCACACATATGCTCTCCAGATGTGGACTAGAGGCAAAAACTGAAATCTTTGGATAACTTGACTTTAACTTGACTTATACAAGCAGAAAAAGGCAAGTCCGGGAATTGAGCCTCAACTGGAAGTGACGCATTAAGACGTTTGGTTTTTCTCCTATTTCGCACACTCTATGTTTATTTTCTGTTTTTTGTTTTTCAAAAAAATATGTATTTATAAAATTTATATTAATACCTGAAAATAAAATGCGAAAAAAACAGTACTTGTACAGGATAAAATGTATTGTTGTCTTGGCATATGAGAATGGTACTATAAATTTTCTGAGAGCTCGCATTCCAAAAAGATATGTAGAAGCCATAATTTGACAGAGTGGTTTTGTTCTTATCCGACAGCAGCTACTGTCGTCTAAACAGCGTTTTAAACCGAAATATTATATTGATTAATTTCAGTTGTGCAAAATTTACAAGCTGGTACGTTCTATTCAGTCTCGTTTCAATATATAATCATCTTGTAAAGAACCGCTTATTTTGGCTGGCAAATGTCTCTGAAGCCCGCATTTATGCTTTGCGTGACAGGTAATCTGACAACTCTGTTGTATGGCTGGTACACTAGAAGATGTTGACCAAGTAAGTGTGGCTGGACATTGTTATTTTCTAGTTCGGTAATTATAATATGCCGCATCGTATCCTTATGAACCAAGAAGCACCTGAGCAATTATAGTCTAATTCAAAAACCCTTTTGGGTTTGACTTAACGGCAACCTCCCCTGTGGCCATAATTAGCTGGTGACTTATGTCTTTATATATATATATTTTTAAAAAACTATTTAATGATAGTTTATATTTTGATTTAAGCATATGTGGAGTATTTTCTTTCGCGTTAATGGTAAACTATGATTTGAAAATAAAATCATTTTTGAGTTGTTACTTGATCTTTTACTTGTTAATATAGGATCTCGATCACCTGCTCAACCTACACCTAGGCCAGTGTCATTTCGTCTAATTGCCAAACCTTCCGGTCATAGACGTCTCGGAGGTAGTGTGCAGGTACCAGCCCAAGTAGGCACCATAGTAATGACTACGTATTCTGATGGACGTGTTAAGCCTAGCGAAACTGTTAACTTGGAAAACGCTTCATTGACTGGTGGGAGTGGCAATGCAGAACACAATAACAGCACCGGTGACTTGCTGCGAAATAAGCAAGTGCAACGAAGGCTTAGCCGAAGACGCCCACACGAGCGTGCACATCTGTCAGAAAATGATGCAAAGAACTGTAGTAAAACACAAAACACAGAAAATACTTTAGATCTTCGAAAAGAAAGCGTTGACGTGCAGTCTGACAAACAACAGGAGAAGCTGGTACAACACGGTCCGGAGAATCGAATTCTGACGAGCGATGACCACAAAAAACAGGATAATATTCCTGTAAGTCGAAGCGCGCTCAGCTTAATTGATTATGATTCAACATGTTCGTCAGAAAGTGAAGTAATTGAAACAACTCGAAGTCGTTCCCGCTCTCGGTCACAGTCCTGCTCTCGTTCGTTTCGGTCTCGTGGCTCGTCGCCAGAAGCATCTCTGTCATCTGCCAATTCATCTCCAATTGCAACCACAACTAAATTGAGTTCAAAATCACCACCCAGCTCCTGTGAACGAAGCGTGCGTTCCCATCATTCGATCTCGTCCACAATGTCGGTCTCTCGTTCAGTATCATCAATACAGAATAATGAACACAAGCATGAAATGCAAGAAACCGCTGATGGCATTATAAGTTCTGGGACAACTCAACGTCTTGTTGACATGGCCGTACACCCCGATCACACGGAAAGCGTTTTGACAAGTTTCGACGTCACTGCAGCTGACAATGACAATATAAAAAATTTGCCGACCGTTGAGTGTGGCACTAATGAAATAACATCAGTTGCTGTACGTGCGACAAGTCCAGAAGGTTCGCTGTTTAAATTCCATTTAAATTTTTTCATATATCCGTACTAAGATTTTAATATAACATAAATGTATATCAGTTTTTCCAACACGGCAGGTTACTTGTGATGTGCCCGACAAGGTGTTTGCATCCACTATCTTCAATTTGACTCCGGATATTTCGGCAGCCTTTTACAACGGAAGGCACATCCCACTAACAATTTGACTAGAGACAAGACAGAATGGCAAACTATTATGTTAAACACTATTTTATCATGGATTAATAGACCATTTGATTACAACTGTAGTTGCTGGGTGAATGTAAGGGTAAATCTATTTCATGGCATGCAGGTTTATGGCACAGGAACAATGGATATGAACTGATTAGATATCCCTATTCCTTATTGTGCTTATGTTGCACGAACGACTTTGCTATGAAATTAAAGGCGACGCTTAGCTCTAAAGCGCAATCATAAAATGCACCAAATTCTGCAACCATTAATGATTACTGTGAAACGATTTTGTTACGAAACAGCTATCCAAACTTCTTCCCTTCTTGATTTCATAATAAATTTCATTCCCATGAAGTCGTGTGAATCGGTCACTTCTCTTGGAAATTATTCAATTACTAATCAGTAGAAGCTTAGAAATGCTTGTTAGAGCTCATACTCCTGAGTGGAACTATAAAGTTCTGTCAAAAATACACGAGAAAGCTGGCGCTGCTATTCGACCAAAGTAGTTTTCTCTGCTCTGTACACAAATTTTATTTTGGCACTTTAACTATTTATCGATTTGGTTGCTTTGTACTTTTGGCTATTTTACATAACACTATGCTAGTTTATATTTCCTACCAGTACAAAACAAGTTGGCTTGTTATAAATGAATTTTAATCCTACGTCGATTGGAATTATGTTGTCGCGCTTTGGAATCTGGTGCTCTAACCACTGAGCCATTCTGCCTCACTAATCTGGTTAGAGCATCAGATTCCGAAGCTGATGTGCTCAGGTTAGTGCCCTGTCCGCGGAGAAGTCCAACCAGTACGTGATGAGTTCTCAATAAAAAAGAAACCTGTCTACTGGATGAATTGCCTGTTCTACACTATATAATGTTTAGTTTTTACTGATAAATGTAAGTACATATTAGGTTACGTTTTGCTATCAAGATCAACACGGAATAGGTAGAATGAACCTTCCCTGGCCATAAAGGGACACAGCCATCATCCTGTTTCATGTGAAGCCTCGAGTTTGGTCAAACTGCACTGTAACTTTGTTAAATGTGTAATTACGGAATGAGAGCAGGCGTTCCAGACGTGAAGGGCAAGTTTCGGCTGCTGAAGAAAACTTTGGCCACTGGCATTTTGGCAGATAGTGCTCATCAGCCTTGTTTGGCAGACTATCTATGAGAAGGAAAACTCCGAATACAGACTATCAATAGGAATGGGCGACCTAGTTTTTTTTACAGTCCAAATATAACCATGACAAGTACAACTTACAATAATTACATACTGCATCGGCCGTCGCGCAGTATAAAAAGGGTCGCCTTATCTGCTAAGCTGAGCAGAGTGGATAAGCGAAATCGGGCTACTGCAGGCAACTTTATCTCCGATTCTGCCTCCTTTCTTTCCCCTTCCTCTTAATCTAACAATAACACTTTTAGATACTATGAATATGGTTGGTTTAGCTCATAACACTGAGCCCAATACCAGGTTGCCAAATATCTAAAATGGTTCTAGTAGACGATCATTCATGAAATCTAGGTTATGTTTTAACGTACCCGCATTTAATGTGCGAATATTCAAGCAACTTGGGCAGCAAGAGCCTCTTGTTCGTAAGTTGGATATATTAGAAATCGACATATGTTGCGTATCTGAAACCAGAATACAGGATTCTACGTGCATTACATAACTTGTTGCACCATCCTTATCTACCCGTTATTGGCTTCGAACATCTGATTCCACAGAGTTCTCTCAAGCCGGTAAATGGGGTGTTGGTGTTGCCATTAGCGCGCGAGCTGAAGCTTGCTTAATTAGATGGATCCGTTTAAAAAGTCGATTTTGTGCGGCACGTTTAAATATATCTACTAAAATCAAAGCAAAAAACCGTTATCATCGTTGCCTCTTCGTTGTATCTGCATGTGCTCCTATCGATTGCAGCACAGAAGAAAACAGGGTCGCTTTTTACTCCGAATTAAGCTCCTTACTAAGTAAAGCCCGAAGTTCAGATATAGTCCTGGTTATGGGTGACATAAATGCTTAAGTTGAGAGCTTAAGTAACAGTATTTCATTTTGGTGGAGAATACACTGTAAGCTCGACGCGCAACGATAATGGTGAACGGCTTTTGGATAGCTGCGCTAAACATAGACTATATTTAAGTAGTACAAATTTCAGACGTAATGTTAGCGCTTCACATGAATCACATATAAGAGAAGAACAGGCCGGATTCCGCTCAGGACAAGGTTGTATAGATAATATTTTTACGTTAAGGCAAGTTCTTGAACAGAGACGTTTTTATCACGGTGAGAATGCGGATCGCGAAAGCTAGAGTAGCTTTCTCGAACCGTTGTCATTTATGTAGAAACGCGAATATTTCACTTTGCCTTAAAGGTCGTGTTTACAATGCATATTTACGCGCAATCTCACTATACGCTAGTGAAACTTGACCTCTTAGAGTTGATGATTTGAGACACCTACAAGCATTCGATCATCGTTGTTTGAGAAGTATAGCACCAACAAGGAATAACTAACGTTGAAATCTGTAGACATATTTTTTGATCCGACAATAAGTGCTCGTTGTTAGGCGAACAAATAAGGCTCCATCAACTTCGTTGGCTCGGTCAGGTTTTGCGTATGCCCTCATTTCGATTGCCCAGTAAAGCTCTGTTCTCTCATCCAGCACCAAATTGGCGTAAGAAACAAGGTGGGCAGATTTTGACATGGCAGAAACAATTAACGTCACTAAAATCCAAATTGGGTAGTATAGGATCCACTCGTCTGCCGGGATGGGGTCCTCGTGCGTACCATATTTCTTCGTTAGAAACCTTTAGTGATATTGCATCGAATCGAGCTCAATGGCGATTTTGTTGCAGATGGATAGTAGAATCATCTTCGTTACTTCCTTTTCTTAGTAGGGCAAAGTTAGCTGCGATGATTGGTTTGTTTATGATGTGATACAATGAATTCCGCAAGGTAGCTCTATTGCTAGCTTGGACATAATGGTTCTGTGGAGAGGTTTAGTTTGCCTCATTTCTGTGAGTTGTCCTGATAAATTTACTCATAGTTAAAAGGAAATCCTTCCCTCTCTGCCTCTCTCTCTCTCTCTCTCTCTCTCGTAAATCTCACTAATAATTTGTCTAAATTCACTTTTATCCTTATTTACTCCTTATGATTATATGGCATTGAAACACTTGAATTTTGTATGGTTGGACATGAAGATGATGATGATCGATATAAAACCATTGATTAAACGTAATTGTTATCACCGCCTGCGCAACCAAAGTTAATTTAACTCATAAAGTATTACGGTTTGTCCTTATTGAGTACTTATCACATACTTGCCAGAATTGGATTTCATTTGCTATTCTATACAATATATATATATATATATATATATATATATATATATATATATATATAAAATCCATTGTACTTTAATTCATTATCAATGTTTCAGGTGACATGGTGTGTGTTTTGTAATGACGGATTGTTCGTTTTCATTTCCATCTGAAGGAAAAACTGAAAAAGCTAAAAGCTTGTTTGCTTGCCTGGAGTCTTTGATGGTGCATAGCATATTACTACGCTGTTATTGCTCGCTTAAAGTTTTTCTAATGCAAAGGCGGTTTTATACCGTTAAAGTGACTATTTGTAGACTGTTTCATGCTGTGACTGTCTTAAGCTAACATGGTATTATGACTGCAATCTAAGATCGGAGTTTTGAATCGTTTTTTCATTTCGCTCTTGTAGTTTATCTTGTGTCAATTACACTTAGTTTTGCATACTGTATTCGTTAAAAATCAATGTATGGCTAGTTGAGTATTGCATGCCGTTGATTTGATTTAAATAGAAATCAATCAGTTTTCTTCTAGTTCTATTATATTTCGTTAGCAATATTGATATGTGAAGAGTTATGTGGTATCAAAATGCATAGTCACGTAACTTCATTTTTCACTAAAATTTCTTAAATCAAGGCGTGTTTATTTTTTTAATAGTTTTGACGGCATATTATTTAATTTGATTCCTACTTGGATTATTAGACATTATTAATATTTTTCATTTGTTACTTAAGTTGATAAAGGTGAATTTGCGCCAGACTCGTATCCCGAAGATGAAAGCGTCTGCAGATCTTTCCCTCCACAACCTTCCGTGATGAAATCTCCGTTGTCTAGTTTGTTTATCCTATCAAGTGATGAAGAAACTGCCATTCAGGAGGCAGTAAAATTACCCAATGAATCGGTCTTGGCTTCAGTTGCACCTGTGGATGAACATTTAAAGGCAGATCGACGGAGGAGGGCCGCAGAACTTATGACTAAGCTAAAGCAACGTCAAACTGTTAATTTCGATGAAGGTACTCGAAGCTTGATTCAGTTATTTTGTGTTGCTTTGTTAACTTATAAATTTCCGTCCAGGCGACAAACTAGCCCTAGCTGGTAGTATAAGAAATGTAACAGGGACCATCCTTTTCTATCGGTATACATCTTCATCAACACCACGAAAATAGTACAGAAGTCATAAAATAATGTTCTGATTGCCATATAACTATAATAAAATTTAAAAACTCAAGAAATATTTTAATGTCTACAAAACTAATAATTTAGGCACACAAAAGAGATTTATGAGGGCGAAGACCGAGGCTCAAGTGGAACTCTGGGATCAGTGACGGCAGCTGAAAGTCTGCCGTTTGCTCCAACGCGAAATTGATTACATCGCCAGTTGTCTTTCGCCTAACTATTGCTGTAGCTTACGCGTTTGAGCAAGGCATTCTATAAATCCTATAGAATAGATAGAGGGGCTTGAAGCGCTAAGCGACCTATGATTGTAGGTTTTCTAGTTAGCACCACCTCCATTTACTTAAATGCGAATTTGCGACGACATTTTATTCGTGTGAAGAGCCTTATCCATAAGATTTCTTTTTTCAAGCTCATCTGCTGTCATCATTATCATTATCATGCACAGCAATACAAAATTAATTATTAACTCATGCTTTACGGCCATATAACCGTGAGAAAATAAACCAAAACATGTTTGATGTGAAAAACAATAATTTAGGAAGAAATTATTAAAGGAGAGTGGTTTATGAGGTAGAGAATCTAGCTAATATTTGTATATTTACCTAGACAGCACGCATAAGTTAAGCAAACTAAGCCTCTACACAACATCATTCTGGCCAAGTCAGCTTTAAGGCAAGGCATCATCGACAACACGGCTTCCTTGCTGTTTTTACTATATTACGTCATTTATAGGGTGCGTATTTTATGTCGAAAGACGGAACAACGTCTGCTAGTCTATTCATGGAGTCCTAGGCAGAAGCTCGATTGTCGAATAATAGTATTATACCGTCTACATAGTTAAGATCGATTAATCTGCTGCCTGGGAGAGCTTCAACTCCTGCACCATGAACGTATGGAAGTGTTTTGTTCATAACTGATCTTATTACAATTTTTTTAAATAGGGAAGTGGACAATCTTGACGAACACCAGTACTGGTAGTAAAGTTGTATGTTAATTCGTTGTAGAACTTAACGCGGCCAGAAGTAGTATGTAGTGAGCACATCTCATATTTAAAAATTTGTTTAATATACCACTTGGTATCGAATGGAACATTGCGATCCACCGAATCAAATGCACCATTAACGGCTATGGTGGGACGACGATATGCAGCTCGCTGGTAAAGAATTTTCCTAAGGTAAAAAATTATCTTTAAAACTTCTTTCTTACCGGAATCTGGTTTTATGTGATTCATACGAAGCGCTGAGGAGGCTTAAGATAATCGAAACAAATAATCTGGAGTCAAGATTATATCACGATGGTTATCACACAAAATACGATTGCCTTTTTTATGGTAGGAATGATTGTCTACTCATTCCAACCAAACGGCACTGTCTCATTTCATATAATACGAAAAAGGTTAATCAACGATCCAGAAATTATATCGTAATCATCTTTAAATTAGCTCAGAAGTAAATCATCGTGGCCTGTAGCTTTGTAAAATCTAAGAAGTAGGATTGCATACAATATTTCTAACTCTTGTAGGTCAAATACTTTTTGAAATTTTGTTGCGGTGTGTACAAAACGCGGCATTGAACTCTTGTAGGTGTTTGAGATTAATATTCCACACTTTTGATTCAGGCATATTTTTGGGAATTAGGACTGACACAGATGCTCACGAAAATTGAACTTTGAAGTGTTCAGTCCATCACTAAAGCCGACTGATTTTATCGATTCTTACTATCATCTGTAGTTTCGCTACCTTTTTTCTTTCCTGGGCACTATTGCACAGGTAAGTTGAAACAAAGTTAGGCTATTACCTGAAACGGTGTTTACTGTATAAGTTATATGTAAGTAAGAGTATTAGCCAAAAAGTCATAAAATCAAGAGAGTTTATCTTTTAAAAATAGTACACAATCTTTAAAATGTGTCATTGAAGGCCACTAAGTTTTAGGCTATTATTCTCTCATGATTCTGCTAGTGATAGAAACGCTTTAGCTTCTTGTGTACACGTTGTAAAAGCAACTTTTCTCTGAAGCAATTGACTCGCTCTTCGATTTTTTCTTTATCTTGATAAGATATGTAACGTGATATTTAAGAACAAATCGCGAGCACTTTTCCTCTTTTATTTCATGATGGTGATTGAGTATGTGTTGAATCACAACGTGTCGATGAATGTCAAAATTTTCAATATATTTTTAGAAATAACGGACACCATACTTTACCAATAAAGTGTAACATAATATTTATATACCCTTAGCTGTATAAAAAGCACATAAACAATTAAAATAACGGCAAAGTTCAGTCTACATGAAATATCTGATAATTTATGTTGTTTACGTAGAACGAAAAGGAAATTAGGCTGAATTACATAGAAGGAAAGTATATGCAAGAAGGTATTTGATATGGCTGGCTTACGTTTTAGCTCATACAGAATTAGGAAGGTATGCCGAAGTTGTTCTCTCGTGTATTTCATTTCCTCATGTATTTCATGCTAACTGACGACCTGTCAGTAGAGGACGGCATTACACCTAGATCCTTATGTATTTTATCTTAAGTGATGTCGAAAAAATGAGTCGAGAAATATACTAGGTACACCGTTCCTGATACATATATAACATATATAAATGCGTTTCGTACTTACAGGCGATTCATCAACAGGATCAGATACTTCGCCTTGTACGCACCAGATGTTTTGTCCAGAAATACGAGACAAATCAACTGAGCAATCTATTATATGAAGTTAACTCCTCTACTGCTTAAATACACAGTTGTATAGCAGACTTTACTGCCAAAGTAGCCCACATTTCTTAATCGATTAAATTGTGGGTATAGGGCGAAGTACCGGCTACTATTGATGAGCCGTCAATAATTGCGGTACGCATGTGTAAATGTTATGTATGTAGGATATTGAATTTTCTTTTTTATAAAATCTGACTGGAATGAAAGATCTACTACTACTACTACTACTACTACTACTACTACTGCTACTACTTCTACTAGTACTAGTACTAGTACTATTGCTATTGCTATTACTATTACTAGTACTACTACTACTATTACTACTACTAATACTATTACTTCTACTACTAATAATACTATTACTATTACTACTACTAATACTAATACTACACAGCATTACTCAGAATAATTCAATGCCGCATAAGCATGAAACTCATAGTTTTTTGGGTTATAAATTGTTACCAGTTCGCCCATTTATATAGGATGATTGATGCAACATTCGTCTGGATTTTTATTATTGGTCTGCCTAGTAGGAGATACTCTAACGGCGCTTTTGTGCCAGCAATATAGCCTAACGTATCATAGAAGCACTTACACCATTAAAACATCGGCAAGGTTCACTCCTTCTAAAATATAATAAATATAGGAAAGACGGAATTGAGTTGGATTGAATGTAAATATTATACAACAAGAACTTTAGGCTAAAAACGCTCTTAAATATACATACACACACAAGCAATAGATTCAACAAAATATTTCTACAGGCAATACAATTTAAACAATAATTGATTGCGCGGGTGGTGGTAACAATTCTTTAAATCAAGTTTGCGTGCTTGAAGTAAACACCAATCCCATTGTATTTAACCAGTCATTGAACAACATAACAAAACTACCGCCAGCGGCTGGCGGTAGTTTTGTTATGTTGTTCGATGACTGGTTAAATACAATGGGATTGGTGCTTACTTCAAGCTCGCAAACTTGATTTTTTTAAAAATATTTCTACATTTATCCGGTCCTTCCGAGTCACATTGTTAATGATACGCTCATGGCGTCCGAAAATTGAGAAATAATAAGACACGTGTTAAATTTCCTTTAATCGGCTTTATTTATACTTACTGGCAGATCTTATGACAAACACTAACTTTTCTCAAGATAAGCATGTGTCGTTTATGCGGATATGCGGGTGCCTATAACTGTAGAACACTCAGTTAAATGCAATTATCTATGCATGCACGATAATATTGGTTAAATTACTGCGTGCACAATTATTGTGTTTATGACTTTGAAGTAAACAGTGATATATAATTACATGTCGTATACGTTCATAAAGTGAAATTACAGTGAAGAATGTCAATTGCATGTTGAACTCGTCTGGCTAATTATTTTACTATTTGTTAAATGGAATATTTACAGGCGATACTGGCAGGATAATGTAAATACGCCAGTCGCAAAATCCTGTCAGAGTAAATAATGAATAGTTAAAATAATAAATGTAACTATGATCTAAAGATAAAATATATGACGATTAGAAAATAAAAATTATGAAATTACCCATCGAAAAAAGATCATGGTAGCATTGTACAACAGCTCAACAGTTAAGATTCAATTTATGAACAAATTCATTTTTTTGTTTAATTGTGGAGAAAACTGCAATTGACAGCTTCGCAATACCAAGCTCGTTTTCATTTACTCTTTCGAAAAACACGAAAATCCGCGTGATTTTCTGAAAGATATGTCTGGCTATTGTGAAAACCTTCTTTGTTGCCAACTATACATAGGTTACAATATTCATAAAATAGCTACTTTAATTATCGATCAGTTCTTCCTACACAGAAATCTCGATAGACATCTCAATATTGGACTGTACTGTTGCAGTGAGCCTATTCGTTTAATTGCCATCTAGCAGGCGTTCGTAAAACCAAGCGTCGGTTTGGAATTTAGGAACACGTGTAGTTACTTATTTTTTAATTAGCCAAGTTAATTTTTCGTGTTATGCGTTCCCATGGAAGGGTAAATAAGTATAAATTGTTCTTCGAGTAGATATGGCTTTTATGATATTTTGTTGCCGGTTGTCAAGTGAAGTAAATTATCGGTTGTTTTATTTGGTAATTAGCAAACTATATCTGTCAGAGTCTGGACCGTTTGAATGATCGCCGATAGCGTTGATTGAGACCCTGAGCAGGTCTCTGGAGCGTCTTAATTGTAAGATTACTAGGGCAACTCTGGTGAATGACTGCAATCTGGTGGCCGGATAATATTATTTGCGTTATCGTTCAATTAACCACGCTTTACTGTAGCCTGATTAGCCAGGAAGCATTTGAATAGGCGAAAACCATGTTTACTTATATGCTCTCATTGTGTAATACCCGAAGACAATAATTCTCAGTAAACGGAATGGACTCACTAAAACACAGAATAGAATCGTCATGCTAGCTAAAAAATCACCGTCATAACAATAGTTCTAAAACAATTATCCATCAACGCCGTTATGGCACTCAATTTATGAGATAATTAAATTAAAAGTACGAATGTATACACAAAGACGAAGTTCCAAGTGGCAAACCTAACTAAACAGTTGATAACTCTTATAACGTATTGGTATAAAACTAATACACAAAAATATAAACTAGCTCATTAGTTCTTTCAGAATCATAACTGAATATTTTCTTGGCGTTTAAAATAATTAAGCACACAAAAAATTGTATTTATTTTTAAGAATAACCAGGTAAAGATAAATTTAATAAGAATAAGCTCCTTTTACTCGACCAAATATTGGTTGTTTGCACGCACAACAACTGCTCATAACGCTAAGTTGGAAAATACTGGCGGATTAATTTATCATCGAGTATATTGATATTTAAGATTGAACCCGAGTATATTGATATTTAAGATTGAACCTTTTTACGCGTCTTTCAATTATTGTGCACTGAATAATCACACATCTGATCCAACTTAATTCATTGGCGTTCGGATATTTTCCCTAAATTTTTACAAAAATAAATTTGGTTAATTTTAACTTTGCTATAGTAACCTATTATTTTGTTATAAAGCTTTACCCTATTACGCAAAGTATTTTGTATAATACAAATATACGGAAATGGCCGAACGCAAAATCTATACGTAATTTTCTTTTTTTATGCTGTGTTTTGCGTACGCGGGTTGTAGCTTTGCACCGACAGTTTCACATAGATCCGATTGATCACAATTTACATTTTCGTTTTGTCTTCGATCGGGCTGAGTTTGTATTCGTCCCAATGGAAATACGGTTCCATCATATCTTTGATTCGTATACTTATCGTAATTTTTTGTATCTTTCAAATATGGTTTAGCGGAAACACAAAATGCGGTTCACGACAGTAGTGGCAATAATTCGGACGTCTGTGTTTCATCCGAAAAACACAGCTCGTCTAACGATAACAGTTTTATGTCATGTTTTACAAAAGCTGTGTTAGAAGGTGTCCGGAAACGTCTTGCTCCTGAATTTACATTTGATTCGACAAAAATACAAAAACAAGGTTAGTGCACAGATATGTGTTTGTCAATTACTAAACACTTTTTATATAACTCACTTTCAGAATTGTTCTATCATAGTCATATTTGAAAATAAATAATTAAAATATAATTAGTTAATCTTAGTTATCGACAATAAAAACCAATCTGGTGAAGCACAACATTCGTTACCCGATTTGATTTAAAAATATATGTAACATTACATAGTAGTGCTTTTACTTCATCTTTTCAACTGATTTTGCTGGAGGCATAGGACTAATATATTCACATGGAATAATATATATATATATATATATATATGTGTGTGTGTGCGTGTATGTATTTAACGTTGGCTGTTCTTTTATCCAAGCGTTACTTCTTTTTGTCTTTTGTTCATGCCTCCAGATAGAGCGAAAGCACTACTGTTTAATTTTAAATGTATTTTTAAGTTCATTTCGGGTAATAAATGTTTTATATATGAAGAAAAACTATCCTACAAGCAACGTCTTCAAATGCGATAAAATTGTCAATCTGATGAAGCAAATCTGTGCTGCTGTGTATCAAACGAAGTAAATTTGCAGTATCAACCTGGCTTTGCTTGCGCATTGATTTAAGCTGTTGCACAGATTATCGCAATCTTTCCATCCAAGTTTTTCTTGGCAAATTGACGTTTAATACGGCTTCATCAGGTAATTGATATTGCGAATACAGATTGTTCGGTCACTAGGGCGCTGGTTTAACTCTCTTTTAGTTCCCGCCATCTTCCGAAATGATCCTGGTTTCCTAAAGAGTGGGATAATGTGACTTTGATTCGGACAAGTCGGTGAGCAGCCACGTAGATGAGGCCAACTCGCACTTTTATAAACTATACAGAGTGTACGCTTGGGTTTACAAATCAGCACAGGCTTGGTAGTTTGATTTATTCGTCTCTTTGTTTTGAGCGGCTTAGGGGAGGGCTAACAATAGTTTTGACTTCATCAAATTAGTACCGGCGTTCAGCGAAAAAAAAAGTTTTTCAAGTCGTTATCATGCACAGCCATACAAAAGCCAGTAGTAACTAATGTTTCACTGCCATATAATCATAAAAAATGAAGCATAACAAGGGACATTTTTTATAAATAACGACAAAAATAATAATTTAGGCAAAAATTATTAGTGAAATTTACGAGAGAGAGAGAGAGAGAGAGAGAGAGAGAGAGAGAAAGAAAGAGAGAGTACCTAGCTACTATGAGTGTATAACTCGCACAAGTGAGGCCTACTCAATTCTCACACAACACCATTATGACCGCGTCAACTTTAAGGCAATGCCACTTCGGCAATATAACTTCGTTGAAGGGTTTTACTGTACCACATAAACAAAACCAAATCTCACAGCTAGCTCTACTATATTAGTAAAAGAAAGTGACAAAGATGATTATGCTAGAAATCTGCAACAAGATCGCCACTGAGGTCGACTTGATGCCATAACGTGCAGGGTTTCTAACCAAGAACTAATATACGCATATGTTCCCAATCTGGCAGACGAGTGGATCCTATACTATGCAGTTTGGATATAAGTAATTTCAACTGTTTCTGCCTAATTAATTTTCAATTACCTTGGGAATTGTCAGTAATTAGTATGAGATCGCTGTAATGTCATTGACGAGCGTACATTTGCAGGTTAGCTTGCTTAACTGAATGCTTTACAGTGATAGGTGCATGTAGATGCACACATTCATTATGCACACTTATCTGGTAAACAGTTAGTTGTGGTTAAGGTATCATTTAGTAAGTGAAAATGACGCCGTTTAAACGAAATATGCAAAGCAGACTTCGTAATTGACAAATTTCTTGATGCAGTAAACTTCTTGTTGACTAAGATACCGGAAGACGGATACTAAAATATAGATAGCAAAAAAACTTCGTTTCGCAAAACAAGGACAAGATATTAATTTAGTTTCATGTCGCACAGAACATTCAGTTGTTAAACGATCACTGATTGTGCGAGCGGTAAGAACATTTATTTAAATCAAGGTTGCGAGCTTCATATACACATATCCCATTAAGTATATATTTGTCAGTACAAGCTAAGCGTCGTATATGGAGAATAGAGAATTTATTCAGTACACCGGTTTCGTCTTTAAAGGAGACTCTTCATTACTGTCTGGAAATTTCTAGCGTGGCACACTAGAACTCTAACCAAGCGTGTCGGCAAAATTCTCACAAGACAAGTCCATCCTCCTGTAGAAGGATTATGACATCGAATAATTGTCATCCGTTTCGCAAAAAAACCAGCTGAATCTCGTTCGAAAGGCCGTGCTTCTCCATTTTTAATAGACGAAACTTTTCGTCTTCGTTTGACATTGAGTGCTTTTAGGCTTATGGAGAATTAATTCATTCGAGCTTGGACTGTGATTCTCTTACCTCGTAAACTAGTCGCTCATACGCCACTGGCGAATTATACATCCACAGCGATCAAATTTTCTATCTCTTGGAAGCTTAGCTTCTTTTCGGTTTCCCATAATGCGCCCCATTCTAGCCAAGTACACGAGAAAGGTCGTAATTATATCTTTCTTCTGTTGGTGCGCCATTCTAAATTTGTGGGATCTTCCTGATAATCAGTGTCGAAAAGAAGACAAATGAGCAATAAACTACCATTGTGCGTACGTTTAATTTGTGTCGGACGCCTGGTGTTGGGTGAGGCGAACGTATGCGTATCGCATAAAAGGGAATATAAAAAACAGACGCTGTCGTATTTGATCTTGCATATTTGTCTAGGTTCCTATGGATTTTCAGTTAATTATACGATAAGCTTATACAGGACCATGTGGTAAATGAAGCCGTTAACAGATAAACCTTATTCATAAACGGTAAAATTAAAAATTGGTGCACCTAAATGGGCAACTATGCAAAGCCTTATAGCTCCAATTTCCTTTATTATACGGCTGAGATGTTGACGAGAAAAGTTTTTCTCTCCTTGACACATTTACCAATGTGTTGAATTCATAGTAAGGCCAAGCTTAAGACCATAAATGAAAATTTATGCCTATATCCTGATAGAATCGGCTGACGATGTCTGTACGAATAATTAAACTCCGCCGGTCGTAAGGCAGTATAATTGTGTCTACGGCCTTTGGTCCTTAACTGTATATATTTGTGAAAGAAGCACCAGACTGGTAACTAACTCATTTATTAAAGATTTATTGCGAATATTTTTAGCATTGCTGACGGAATATTATTATATGGCGAGAAACGTGATTACGAGAAGGTTAGTGGCGAACAGCCGTCGCTGTTAGCAGATATATGGCAGTTTAAAATCCCTAGCGCGAATTATATGCTTCCATTAAATAACCGTAGCTATAACCGGTGACGTAGCCGATAATATTTTCCGAAGCGACACTAACGTCTGCGCGTGTTCTAGCTGGTTTCACATTATAAATGGCTCAGCTCCGTAGCAGTTGGACACAATTATTTGCGATGTCACTTATTTGATCTTTCCGTACCGTACAGCCACTATCCATGAAAAGCGGATTGTCAATCGAATTTACGGCATATGGTATAAAACAGGATTCGTATGAGGAGCCTATGTTATTATGTTCTACGTGAATATACTCCCTTTAACCCAGACCCTCGTTTTTAGTGTATACAGTTTGGTTTTGAGAAAAACGCATTTGGGATTATTTTGTATTGCTCAACGTATTTTTTATTATTGAGATAATATAAACAGTTAAATGATTTGCATTTCTGTGCTATTAAATGTGAATCTTTCTGTTTGTAAAGATGTTTTTTTCTATTTAAGACTTAAATGTGCTAGTACGATTGCTCTATTCTCAATTTTATTTAAAAATCACCTTACTTTTTTAGAAGACAAACTTGATAACACACTTCCAAAATGTGAACGCGAAGAAACAGTTGCAACTTGCCAACAAAATAGCTCTGTGAAGAATTATGACTTGACCGAAGCCAGAGAAACGGCTTTATTGCCAAATAAAGGTGTGAATGCACAAACGGAAAAGAGCAAAATAAAATTAAAAAACTCTTACGATCTGGCAGAAAATATTGTAGAGGCTAGTGGTGGTGACATTGTACAAACTACACGCAAGGTGAAGAGTCTCAAGAAGAAGCACAGTAGTGACAAAGAAAAGAAAAAACGGAAACATAAAAAATCAAAGCATCATCGAAATTATGAGTACAGTGATGGGGAGGTTTTTTCAGATGATTCAGGCGACGACAGATCCTCAAACAAACACAAATCGAAGAAGCGGCGTAAGCATGAAAATAAAAACGATACGGTAAATTATTATCTTTCGTCGCAAAAATATTTTTTTTTGATTCTCATATCTTTTGATGTTGTCACGATCATTGCCTCACCTAATTGATGATATTATTCGTTCGGTGTTTTAGAAAAGGCATTTTTTGATAAAAAATGTTTATTTTGTGAAATTTAATCGTGTTTATGAGGTGATACGGTGAAAATCACAATAACGTTGTATTGCCGATTTTTCCATGCCTTAATGATGACTTGACATCAAAGTTGGTTCATTTCTGTGTGCTACCTAGGTAAATATCGCTATTCGAAATAAATCCTCCACTTTATAAATCACTTTCATTATTTGCTGTGTTCATTTGTCACTTTTTCATATTTTTAAAACTTTTATTTGTCTTTCTTTTACGGCATAAATTTAGATTTATTCTGAATTACTGCCCGGCTAGGAATTCAATACTATAGAAATTTCTAACATTACAACCAGCGGGCCTACGATAGTCGTTATAACAACAGTAGCGTACACCTTATTATTACCACTCGCGTAATTAATAATTGCCTTATGTTATAAATGTTCACTTTGATAACATTTGAACGGGAGTACTGTATATTTCAGTGGCTGGTATATAACTTAAAATTCCTTGTAGTGTGCAGCAGCATGTCGCAGTTGATAGGCTAGGACCCGAAATCAAATGTAACTTATGCGAATCCCGTCTGCGGCAAATTGGAGACAATAACTTGATTTTCATATAAAATCCCAGCTCGTCAATGGAAAATGATAAATAATATATTGGCAACTTTCCATAACCATGTTTTCGGTCTTATTTTTATTCGAATGAAAGCATTACATACTAATTTACGTTCGTAGCCATAGAAATTCCGGTGTGACGACCTGCGGGCACATGCCGGTCTAACCGGACACAGCCATTATACCATTTCATGTGAAGCCTCAAGTTTGGTCTAACTACGCAGTAACACTGTTTAATGTGTAGTGATGGAATGAGAGCAACCGTGCCAGACGTGCAGGACAGGTTTCGGCTGCTGATAACAACAGTAGGATACACCTTGTCGGTACTATGGTTGTACTGAAGGCCATCAAGTTTTAACCCTAAAGAGTTGCTTAATTTTGCAGTTAACATTTCCAACTAAATGAGTAGTAAAGGCCTGAGAGTAAGCGGGCCAAAACCAGATACTCTGCGCTGATGGAAGACCACCCAATAGGTAAAAGTTCTGCTCTCAACGTAAAATTTTAAATAGTGCATTAATATCCGTGGTGGTGATGCTGAGCTATTCGGAAATATTTTTTTCAATTTTAGGTGCCTCCTCGAACTCTATTTCTCAACATGCTTAGGACGTGATACAGCGAAAATCGCAAGGCAGCTGTATTGTTGATGTTGCCTTGGCCATAACGTTGTTTTGCTGAGGTTTAGTTCGCCTCACTTCAGTGTGTCATCTAGATATTTATGCTCATAGTAACTAGGTACTCGCTTTCCCTCATCAATCTCACTAATGGTTTGTCATTATTTATATTTTTTAAATTTCTCTTATGGATATATAGCAGTGAAACATCAGTTACTAATGACTTTTGTATCGTTGTAGCATCTTGATAGCATTACAAATTGATACATTCTTTAATCGAATTTTTTTCTTCCTTCCTTAGGCGGATAAAGTGACGGTTAATCGCGATGCGCACTTTACATCGATGGCATACTCGCTTAATAGTGACTATGAAGGCGACATTCTTCATGTTAATCGAGACGAATTATTAAGTTGTAAGCGCGGCCATCGGAGCTCTAAACATAAGCATTGATAGAAATGATTGTGTAACCTGTGAAATCCTTCACATGAAATACGCATGTGCGCATACCCTGCATCGAAAAACTCTTTTGTATATAACTATTTTCATTTCGTCTGCATTACTGTTAAAAAGAGCATTTAAAAGCAATTTTTTTTATTTTTCCTTGTCACTTTAATGTACTATTGTATTTTACAAATACAAATTTATTTGCAGTTTAGGAATTTCTTGTTTACCTACTGGTTGAAACCGATTTTACGAATTCAATCCTTTCATTTATAATCGCAGTTTTTATTGATTTGGATGATCTTTACCACGATATTATATAATAAACTGTAGGATTAGTGCAAGAATATATGATTTATTACATAAAAAATTATTACGAATCGAGGCTTTATGTCATAATTTGTGTGTTTGAGTACAGCGTAAAAAAGATACAAGAAACCTTACTCTTACACTCAACAGAGTTTCAACAGTCATTTTCCTTAAATTTATACTCAAGCTCAATTCTGACAATCTCAATAGCAATCGTGGGTTGTCTCTGCACTATCAGTTTCGCAAAGATCCGATTGATCCCCATTTCCAAGTACGCATTGGTTTCGTCTTCGATGTGGCTGGGTTCTGATTCGAACTCCGATAGTGCAAAGCGAAATCCCACGATTGTATATCCTGCATGCTTCAATCTGACGCCCGCACTCCACAGGCCTTAAAAAAATCTCATTAGCAGGTAGATTCCACATTAACACAATGATTGTTGCGATTTAACTCGATGGTGGATTAAACATTTTGAAAACAGAACCCTGATTCCACCTAGAATACTACTGCATTTGAAATGTTAGTTATTTTATATATGATAAAGTCAAATATATTTAGATTAGGTGATTTTGCAGCTTAGGTTCAACGATGTATTCTAGTGACTTGAGTCTAGGACGAATTTTAAAGTGCAGAGGATATTTCGTTATTAAGTAGATGTGGTGCTTCTTGAATCTATTGTCGGAAATTCGGCCTAAAATTTTATTTCTGTATGAATTACTTATTGATGTTAGTTTTCTGAAACAATGCCATCATACAAGAAATTTCAAACAGTCCTTAAATATTAGTCGCTGTAACTATTTTTACTTGATATACACGTTTTACATACCTGTCGCGTTACATGTATACAGTAGGGTTAGTATTTATATCAAGCTGGTAACCTTGATTTAAATAATTGTAATCAACACCTGTGCAATCAGAAATTACTAGATATATATATCTTAAATTTAATACCACTTCACCAGTTGGCGTGATATGTTATATAATAACATTTGGAATGGCTATTCCAAACTTCAAATATAAAACGATGCTCAACGAGGCTCTACCTCTTAATGTTGTATGGCTGGGAAATGCCAGACGTTCCAGCTAGATGGTGATCTTCAATCCTGAGTGGCAGATTATCGCATTGAAAGAATTAAAATAATACTTAAAGGGAATCTTCACAAATGGAACAGACCTCAAGAGAAAGTCGCGAGTGCAAATCCATTGTCTTATGAACAGGTTCGATTAGTTAAGTCAGTTACATTCATTTTAGTTATTATCTGCTGGATTAAGATTACATTGCAAGCATTAATGCACCGACCGTTCCACGTCGTGCTTCAAAACTGCTTTTTTAAGCTACCCTTATCTTGTTTACAGCATTACGTCGATAAAAGATAGCGTACTAAATTTTGTCTTCTTCCTTGGGTATCAAAAAATTAATTTGATGGAATGATAACAGACATTTCTGCATATTGTATACTAGCAGATGTCTGCATGCACTAATTTGAAGCGACAAACTACAATCATTTATTAACGAAGGTTGTCAAATATAGTCGACGGATATCGATTGTTTTTGTATTCATATTAAATTGACTTTCGAGCATTAAAATCATCGTCAACCGGAGACATTTCTCAGTATATTTATTAAGACAGGACAAATATTTTGAAGGCAGATATGAATTTAACAGCGCGCCCTGTCACAAGGCAATATAAACGTTGCAAAAGTAGAAATTTTACTCGAAAATTAACGACTTAAACAAAACAGATTCCTATGAACACTTGTTTCATATAAAACAGATAATCATCGTGCAGTCTATTCACAACTGCTTCAGCAAGATAGATGCACATTTTGACCGAACATAATTGGGTAAATTATACGCGTACATCTACTTTTATTTTGTATATTATAAGGAAAATGGGTAATCTGCTTAAAAAAGATGTTAAATCTGTAAGGTGATATTAGAGTTGCTTCTTTGACACTAAGAGTACTTGTGGCACGCGTCGGCAATAACCTATGGCAGCCAAATCCCATCTCCTAGCCTGTGCGGGGCGTAAGGGCTTTTACTAAGAGGAGCAAGTTCGATTTAATTTAAAAAACAAGACATTCTTGGCATATGATGTTTGATAATCTGGAGCGGAAGACAATCTGAGAGGGAGAATTGGAAAATACACCAATGGCAGTTTATCTCATAAAAAGTCTCTGAAAACACATAATCAATACCTGCAAGCATTTGACGTCAATTTTTTCGTTTTTGGCATGCAAACGGTAACGAACAGATTATACATAAACAGATCTAGATCTTGCAGACACTAGGTTTCAGAAGATGCTTGCTTATTCAATCGACTCATGATTAGTCAGATCTCAGTACGAAATGATCAAATGACCGATATAAAAGGTAGTACGTTTGACTGGAGGCCTGAGTATGGTTTGTGAATGACCAAGCCGAAGCGTCGCCAGTTAATGAGGATTAAATCGTATCCCGTTTCCAGTGGTTAATATGATCGATGTTGAAGCCTCCGAAAGAAAGGGACGAATCCGCGCCCAGCCAAAACGAAGAGAAATCTATGCGTACTTGTAAATGAGAATCAGTCAGATCTTTGCGAAACTGATAGTGCAAAGCAGCAACCCGTGAACGCAAATCGCCGAGAGTCAATATCGTAAATGTATTTGAGGTTAGCAAGATGGCCACTTTCACTGTCTTACAATCCGGAGTGCTTGAATAACCTCAGCAATGATTGCAATGACATAATTGAGCCAGGTACCATCAGTGAGGCATGCATGTTAAACACCGCAACTTCACTCAATAGAAATATTTTGGCCGATACGCCAACACTTAGCTCAACACGCTATAACTTAATGCGCGACACAATCAAATGTAGCTTGGTATTCTGGAAAAAAATCGATGGTTCTGCACTGATACCCATGGCGCAAATAAGGAGTGTGGCGGTGCCTCAATTTAGTTTATGCATCCAATTACCTGACAAATCCCTGTCTTGGCCGGCCTAGTTCGCTCCTCCATGCTCATCATCTATCATTCCGAGAATAATAGTTGACTATCTTTAATTCAGCGCATTTAAAAATAGTCTTATTAATAGCATGTGTTAATTTCACCTACTTTGTCAATAAGTACAACAGACGTACTTTTTTAAATATTTGATGCATTCCAGCCTCCAGGTAGCAGCAATGAGCATGTATAGATCCTGAATTTTATTTCACCGAATCTCAGAAATTGAGGTCGCTATTGATCTCTCATGATGCCAAAAATCTCTACCTTTCCATTAACACGTCCGATACTTCTGATGCCCATCTCATAATATGGTCGAGTGGTAACTATCACTAGCCAGACTGGTTTCAACATGTAGTGGATTATATAGATTTGGAAGTGCTTAACGATCTGTGCTTCAGAAACTGTTGCGAATAGCTTGTTTCGCCTAGACGCTGCATCCAACTGATTAGCAGCGTTAATCCGGTAATGATATTTATACGACGCGAAGCTTGCAATTAAGAGTGAATCTCGTTATTTTACAGCAGATACAACGAGTAGGAGCCTCGTTGTTAAACGAGAAGGAAAACAAGTTCTCGAGATCTCTCGGAAGACAAGCCAAAGCTTGACTTAGTTTCTCCATTGCAGCACTCTATATGCCATTTAGTGCGCTGCAATCGGTTACAATTATGGGTGATCCAGCTGAGGCATAGGTATTCCTGAGAGCTTCCTGGACACCATTTCGGATGGAACACGGGTGACCTGTAGAGCGACATTTAAATCAGATTCTGGCAAAAAAATGCTGGCAGATGCCTCGAGTCACCAGAAAAACGCCCGTTGTCTGCTCTGGGGTCCTAAACAGAAGATAGCCACTATCTAATTAGCAGATGGTGTTAGATCTTAATACGCTGACATATCCCCTGTACGCCTGCATGCACGCTTTGCTGCCTGTGGTGTTGTAAAATAGTTCATAAAGGCCAGGATAAGGCCTAACGCGAGTTTATAGTTTTCTGTGTAAATTAAACTAGACAGAATTGGCTGTCTGGCTAAATCACCGTAAAGCATGTCATAATTTTTTTTTACATATCTGTAACTACTACAGATATCAAGCTTGCGATCTTGATATAGACACCTGAGCCATTATGTACATGCACTTGTCAGTATAAAACAAGAATTGTATAGCGGAGAAAAAACAATCCAGTAGATCGGTTTCAACCTAATTGGGAACTTATCACGTACTGTCCAGAAGTTGCTACGACAAGACTTGAAACTGGGCATGTCTGATTCGGAATCTGTCGCTCTAACTACTGAGCTACCCCACGGCATACTACACAATTTTCAAATATATTCTGACTAACTCGGTTAGGTTTTTTTCTTTTAGATGGAGCTCATATGGCATCCTTAAGAACTAAAGTTCCAACTAGTCATCCCCAATCTATCATTATAGAACAGACACCACATTATATGGGGCCTGGCAAGCCAGACTTGCAAATTGCCTAAGCAAATTATCCACACAACTTGTCTCTATTGAGACCAGCATTACTGTCAGCGCTTCAGAAAGTGTTGATTGGAAAATGTGATGTTAGTTCAATCCAAAGTCGTGTGATTCAGTGAAGTATAGTATCCCTCTTTCCATCTAGTATTGAAAGAAAAGCCTTTCCGAATTGGAGTACTAGATTCTGCAACTGAAACTTTATTTTAGAAGTCGTTTAATTTTACGTGCCAATTCTAAAAAAATAGGCCATTGAAAGAAATTTCATAAAAACACATCCATATCGCCGGTGGCATTTAGTGCCGTCTGGACATTCTAGAGGTTTCCAGTGATTTGAACGCTTAACCAGGTTAATACAGTGTGGAAAAGGGACCAGTGGAAATATGGAACCAGGCTAGAAATGGCGTTTTTTACTACTGGCGACTTACCAGTGGGAACCGGAACTACGTTCGAAGCCCACTATAAATTTTGTCAAAAATATGTGACTTTGGAACAGTGTAATGTCTTATATGTGGGCATATAAAATCCACAATAGAGTTGACTTCATATGAAATCTTTAGCCCAATTCTTATATATATATATATATATATATATATATATATATATATATATATATATACTTTGGCCTCAAACAAATCAGTCCTCATTTTCTCCAGACAAACCCATTCCTTAGCAAGCTGGTGACCTTTTCCCGCCCAAGGCAAAAACGGGATATCGATAAACCATCCTTCAACTCCTTACGACAACCCACATCGACTCCACCCAGGATAGTTGCGTCTCTCGCACCCAACCAACACCGCTCCAGAGCGTCCCCTCGAGCCCAGATATCTCACCTTCTTGCTTTCTAATCCTCCAATTACCTCGCAATCATCAAACATCAATTGCTACAAAAGTCCAAAACCTCATATATAACTTCTCTCGGTCGGACGACTCCTGCTTAAATTATCTCCTCGACTCCTAGTCCACTCCCACTCCGCCTGCTGAGATGCTTGACAACGGAGACGCTGAGAACCTACGCTGGTTCAACGTTTCACCGGCCTCCGTCGCTCAAGCAATTAAAGGCATCACATCTAAACACCAATTCGATCAATACGATATCTCGATCAGCATGATAGCACTTCTTTGCTGGAATGACACATCGTCTATCTCCTCATTAAAAGATCTCCGCCCCATTACTATCGTCCTTTCTTTTACTAAAATCTTCGACAGGGTCCTACACAATCTCATCTACCCTTCCATTAAATCTCAGGACAACTTCTATCTTCTCGACGATCAACATGGCTTCCTGAATGGCCGCTCCTCTTCCACCAACTTAGTCAGTGTCTTCAATTACTGCTACTCCTCTTTCTTTAAAGGTCATGAATGCACTCTCCTCTTCCTAGATATATCCAAGGCTCTTAATTTGTTGTCATTTTCAGCAATTGAATCCGCTTTGATGAGCAGTGGTATCTGCGGCAACGTCCTCAATCTTATCAATTACTATCTCCGAAACCGATGCGCAACTGTAAAAATCGGAAATAATCACTCGAGGCCAGCCCTTATCCGATCTGGAGTTCCCCAGGGCTCCGAGCTTGGTCCTATTCTTTTCAACCTTACACTCGAGCAGGTACAAGTCATCGTTACAAATCGAGGACAAACTTCTCAAGCTGTTTAAATAAGCGGATGACATGATCATATTATCCAGTACCCCTTACATCGGAGCTTTTATCCTCGCTCCATTCGCAGCCTAGCAATATCGGTCTGTAACTAAACCCCGCAAAGACTCGTTTGATGAAACTCCACTCCCGGATGCAAATTATCCCCTTGATATTGAAAAAATAGATTTGACCAAGCACCTTGGTATCTCCAGACTTTTCTCCACACCTTAGACACATTACTTCTAAACTCTTCGAATGGGCCTGTTTAATATGCTTCAAGACTAACAACCCCACTCTCCAACTCAAGCTATTCGAGGTCTATGTCATGCCCCTCATTTCACACGCTAGCGAATTCTACTGTCCTCTCACTCTAGCCTCTTCGTACGCCATCGAACAGATCTCCAGATTTCGAAGCGAGTCTTTTCTCACAGCCATAATTATCTGGAGCGCCTACTTCTGGCCAACCTTCTACCGCTTTGGTTTATCCGTCACCTAAAAATATCTTTAATTCATAAAATAACATCTTGCCTAACACTGTCCAACTTCGATCACACAAGTCACCACTATGCCACATGCACTAACAACTCTTCAATCTTATCCAAACATAATCCCATCATATTTAATAAAATCTGACCACTTTCCAAAGCCACTTGCATTTTCAACGCTCTTATTATAAATAAAGCTCTCTCTCTCTCTCTCTCTCTCTCTCTCTCTATATATGCTCTTATATATATATATATATATATATATATATATATATATATATATAATATGTATATAAAACAGAATAGGACATCAGTCTACAATAATCTTAGCATTATCTAATCAAGATTACATGTCCAAACAAGTTTCATGAAAAAGTGCAACTTTATAATGAAGTGTCTATAAAGAGAACATGAAACGCGAGGATGATTAAAAAGCCTTTCAATACGTCAAAAATAAACATTAAAGATGTGAATGGAAAAACGTCGTGCAAACAACACTTGGAAGCAGTACAACACAGAAAAAAACTGTTGTTCTTCATAATTAATGATTCCTGCTTTGAAGTGACTTATTCAAGATTTGTATTTGGAAAATAAATAACCCTGTTGTCAGCATTTTCATAATATTGAATTATATCAGTTTAGTTTAATAACAACAATCAATTTATCGAAGACGATCAACCGCGATGAAATTTTGTTCCAGAATGGATCTAGACTACCGCAACATCCATCCTAGACGGTTACTAAACATAACTACGCACCCTTTTAAAAATTGGAATTTTAGGTCCTAAAACGAATTCATAGTAATTTTAATCAACATCAATCGGAGGTATACTGTAAGCCCGTAAAACAATATTGAAATCATCTCAGCAACCATTTACCAATTACTGTAACGAATAATATATTACTTATATGCACGTAAAACTCTGTAACGGCTTACTTCCCCGAATATATTCAAGAAGCGATGTCTCAGGACGAATTTGAAAGCGAAACTCTAAAATACAAACGTAAACTGTGTTAAATCAACAATGTGCAAGTTATATTTTAGATTTATCATTCTTCTTAGATCCCTTAGTAGTTTCTTTTTCCGTCTTTTTTGGTTCGAAGGATAACCGCATCGCATATGCATCCTCTCCATCTGCATAATACATTGTCTCAACATCAACAATTCTAACACAATTATAAGGAAGCAGCCTACTCGAATTTTAATGTGTTTTTGTATAATGTAAGTGCTGCACGATTGCTGACCCGTACATGAAGCGAGACAAACTTCGCTGAAAATGTATCAACCATAGCTTTCGAGGCCATGTTCATAAGTGTTTGAGCAAGGCCTAAACGTCTGTACGAGCGCTTCACCGCAAGAGAGGTTATGTGTCCAAAACACGATTCGTCCGGTTCTTCTTCCCTGAAAAATATTTCAAAACAAGTAGTACATCTTCGCCAAAACGTATCCAACAATTTCACCTTCATCATTTTCTGCCACATATGATAACTGTGGCCATGACAATCCATGATAAAAGTAATACTTCATCTGATAATTTTCAGGTAAGCAATCGAGATTACAATCTCTCATATTGAGAAGATCATTTGGCTAAGATTAAAGTAAAATAAAATACCCTAGCCAATCTGACATTCATTATAGAGAAATGGTGCACGAGTGATAATAAATAAATAAATTGCATAAAGAGATACCAATTTAAAACGTAAAATAAAAAGTAAACATAAATTTAAATTAAATGTAAAGAAAGACAAAATGTAATCGCTTGGAAATAGTTATTTTATGACAGAAGCATATATTAATGTAATTTTATAAATAACAATCATATAGCAACCATAATTTTAAATTAAGTGCCACAAAAGAGAAATTTAAAAGTGTAGAGCAACTGTAACGACACAAATCATTCGCCGACATATTGCGTAAATTAAATTCAAATTTATTTACGTTGCACCAACGAGAAAAAAGCAAATTGCCGTTTAACCACGTTTAACCACGTTTAACCAATAGTATGCAAGTACACATATTGCATGCTATTTAAGCACGGTAATTTACCATGCAAGTCAGTTGTGGCATTTGCCTTCTACCTGCTTCACGCGTGTGCGTTCTGTCGGTTGTCAATACGTGTGCGCTCTGTCGGCTGTCAGTACTCCTACTCATCTTGTTGCGGGATACCGGAGAGACGAGCCAATTGAGTGCAGGACCTGCAGGACACCATCCACAACACGATCACAGCTCAACCACGGGAGCAACAAATCAACCAGAGTCCACCCAAGGCTCTAGGACATCTTCAACGCTGAATACTTAAAGCGAACGCATTACCCGGCCCTCTTAAGGGCCCCCATATCAGTAACTAATCTCTATTCAGAGCACCTTAACCGAGTTTGTAACGTCGTACGGCATTTACTTGAAGCCGGGGCGTTTACAAAATTGGCGACCGCGCCAGGATATTGATTATTTATCTGATTTTTTTTGGGTATAAATAAATTGACTTTCTTCTTCATTTGTTTGGGATAAATCGACTAACATTTGCGTTTTCTTTACCCTGATCCTGTTTTTCTGTTGGGTATATATTCGTGAATTTGTGGTGTTCGTCTTCCCTAAAGGAAGATTTCAAATTTTGGAAGCAGTGTGTTATTCTTGCTGTTGAAAATAATAATTCATTGGCACTTAAGAGCCAACGGGGCCTTGTTCGTCTTCCCTACGGGACAATTTCAATTTTTGGAAGGAGTGACGCTGTTCTGTGTTGAAATAATAATACATTGTCATCAAAGGCCATCGGGGCCTCTGTTCGTTTTTTCCTTTTGTACTGGACAATATCAAGCAACAGTGGAAGCTGTTTGTGGGTAAGCGTTTCGTTATATATTTATACATTTATATATACATTTTCATATTGCTTATAAATTTATGCTTTTAAGATCCCGTAAGATTGTTAGAATGTCAGGTCCAATTTTAGATATTGATGTTCCTGTTTGGGATGGAGATAGTGAGCTATTCTTTATGCGCGTAGACTCCGCTTTCTCCCCGTTTCCTGATTATGACAGTCATCAAAAACTGTCGAAGGTTTTTGCTAAACTACCTTCTGAATTGCAGCGACGGATTTATCCTAAGCTTGAGGCCATTAGGAAGCTACCTAATCCCATTTTGGGCCTACAAAACGAGGTAGAATCCTTGCTTGGACCCACGGAAACTGAGCAGATAATAAACAAATATGCGCAGTTAGATATGCCAAATCTTGGCCCCATCGAAATACTGAGGGAATTACGGAAACGTTGGTATAAAACCAACATTTCTGACCATGAGGCTAAGGTTGTTTTTATTAACAATCTTCCCCAAACATTAAAACTCTTTGCCAGACAGCTCCCCAACACTCTCTCTATAGATGACTTATCTGAGAGA